>JASVER010000021.1:2904645-3189530 GCA_030449065.1 Oceanodroma leucorhoa | reverse complement strand
AAAAAAAAAAAAAAAAAAAAAAAAAAAAAAGGAGAAATAGGAACCCGGGAGGGGCCGCCGGAACAAGGGGCGGGAGGAACAGTACCGCTTTGAATGGGTTAGTTATTTCATCGCACCGCTCCAAGTTTTCTCTCCACAACACAGGGGATAAGAGAGACCCTAAAAGGGCCACAAAATTTTTTTCTGAGGTTTTTCCTGCTTTTTTTAAGAATATAATCGACTGCCAGACAACGATSAGAAATCTGGGGGGAATCTGCTAGAAGACTACACAAAACAGACATTAAAACTGCAGCGAAGTTTGGGTCTCGTTTATCACAGAAATTTGAAATCCCAAACTCCGACATAACTCTTCTTTAAGACAGGAGCAAAGCAATCGCGCACGGAGTTAATGGATGCGGTCTGTAGCAGAAGCCTTTTAAACAAAGCAGTTGGAAAACTTGTTTGTCCAAAGCATRGAACCGCAATTCCAGAAACGCGGAGAAGTGAGACACCCTCCCCCCCCGAATAGGCCAGCTCTTACAACCCCTGAAGCCAGACAGAGAAGAGAAAAAAAGCATTTAAGAAAACAGAATATTTTCGCTAATTTTAATTACCCAGCTACTCGCTCTACACATAAACGAGGAACAAACAACCCGGCTGCTCTTTGCAAGCGAACAAACTTAGAAAGCGGGGGGTGGGGGAACGGGACGGCACCCAGCACAGATTCAGGTATCTCACCAACAAAACCGGGCAGCGAGCTGCTTTCTCCTCCGCGTCCTTCCTCGGGGAAGAGGAATCGCCCCGGCGCGGCCGCCCGGCCGCCCAGCCCGCGCTCGGGCCGCCTCATTCACTCGCAGCATATAGGATCCCTCGGCCCGGGGAGCCAATCGGCTCCGCCTCTCCTCCCCCTCCGCCGAGCCCTGCGGGCTCCCCGGGCTTGGCCCTGGCTTCCCCGGCTCTTCTCAGACGTCCCGCTGTTTATAAACACCCTGCCTGCCTGCGGCACGGTGCGCCTTTGCGATTATCCGTACTCCCGGTGTGCCAGATTGATGCAATTTTATTTTTTCCTCTTCCTCTCTCCTAAGGGGTTGGTGAGGGTGAGACTGCGGTCTGCTATGTGGGGCAATAGTGTCTTTCAATGAYGCTCAAAGCGCTGAAAGTAATGTTTCTTAGAATTTCAAAGTTACTTATATCTTAAAAATGTCTTAGGAGACAWGGTAAGTTTAGCTAATTGCTGCTCTAAGTCTCCGAGGTGCTAAATAACATCTTATTTATTGTTGGGTATTTAGTTTGTAGGTCACAGTGAAACTTGTTTACTTCACTTTCTTATTGGAAATCTTCAGAGGAGGAAAGAAGAGTGGCTTTTAGGGTTTTTTTCTCTTCTACCTCCCCCACAAACCTTGGYGTCTTACTTGCACCATCTTGAGGGGAATGCCTGATGCACTGCAGAACATCAATAATAAGTCAGTCTCTGTGGTCAGTAGACTGAGATGGAAGTATTTAAAAAACAAACCAAGGTAATCGCTATGAACATACCTTCTTTAAATACGCTTTTGCAAAACTTTTGTAAAGAGAAAAAATAGGTTAGAAAAAAAGCTCATTCAACTTCAGTTGAAAAGCCACTATAATGCTGTGCCTTGTATGATTTATTGGAAATCTGAGATTTCTCACTGAATATAARTATCAAACACAAGCCCATTCCATTCTTTCACATGACTGTGATTGATCTGAATCATTCCTGACCTCATCATTGACTTCATAGAAATTTAACTATTGCATATCATGACAATTAGTGTCTGTTTGTCACTTTACAGCCATAAATCTGACAACATCTTTGTGAGGTGAGGAATTGTTTTCTTTTTGCACACAAGAGAGAAAATCAGAGATAGGAATACTGTTGTCAAGGGCACCCAGAAAAAGTAGAGCAAGGGTAAAACCTGGGCAGTTAACAATCCCACGGAAGGATGTGTTGCTTTGTAATACAGGTTTTGTTTGGGGAAACTTCAAGGCCTAAGGAGTTTTTCACTTGACCTCTCCTTTCTCCTCTTGTATGTCTTAATATGGCTAAACACTTCCCRGATTTCTCTTTGTCTGTTTGATTCCACAGTAAGACAAAATAGAATTCTTTACAATTGGCAGTTCACCCTAGCAGGAAAAGTTTGTAGATCATTGTGTAAATTTGGCATGTTATCTAAGCAGTGTTTAAATAACAGTAGAAATAACCTTATAAACAAAGCATCATTCGTTTTTCTTACCAAAACGATAATTGCCGATTCCTTCCCTAGTTCACAAATTTTTTTTTCCATAAGTTTATTCYTCATTCTTACTTTTAGGGATGAACGCTCATCCCATTTGAGCATTTTATCAGTGATAAAACGGTCCCTTTCAGAGCACTCTAGAGCACCGATTTCTTGGCCGGTGATACCAGTTTTTCCTGTTTTCATTTTCAGTTGAAATTGGTAAACCAGAGACAAAAAAAACCCAGCAGCTGGATTCTTTCTTCCACAACTAACTGTAAAAAAAAAAAAACAAAACCAAACCATGATTCACTTATGCTTCAACCAAATATGACTACAAGCATGCAATTTTAACTTAATATTTATAATGTGTAGGAGGCCATCTTGCCAAACACAAGCATGAAAAAGTATCAACTTGGAGCCTTCCAAAGTCAAATGTTCCAAAGACATTTAAAAATTAAAACCAAAATATTTCTGTGTTATATGTGTCTTGATAATGCAGTTTCCAGAAAATACAGCTTCAAGGAGTCACATTTTCAAAATCAGGAGATACCTTTAAAATTTAAGGTGTGTGCATGGGGAAACACAATTCAGACATAATTACAAGATTCTAAGAACTAGATCCATAGAAAGCAACATCAGAGGTATTTAAATTATTGAACAAAAGTGACTGCTTCTAATCAGCACTACAAATAGACTTARTTTGGGGTGACTGAGTTTGTCTTACAGTTGTGTCCACTTTTCTCCTGAAAAGTGACACCTGCTCAAAGGATCAACAACCTTTCATTTGTGCTCACTAAYTTCCCATCTTGGTTGATCTGAATTTTCCCCAATTTAAGAGAGGTATCTCTGTCAGTGAAGTAAGCAGGCTTCATCCTGCTTCTGATCTGAAATTACAGTAGGAGAGTTTCTATCTGTATCACTTCAGGAATTTTATTTTCTAGTAATAAAAAAAATGGACTTACTGTCTTCCCTCTCTTTCTTTCCTTTTTTTTTTTTTTTTTAAAATCCAAAATAATGTTAGGGTCTGATCCTCTGTTGAGATAAAAACTTATTTAGAAATAAAGCTCCACCTCTTCTTTTTCCCAGAAAAGTTGTTAGGGAGGGTTTTTTTTAGAACATCACCCTTATTTGTTTATAAATTAAATCTTTAACATCCCATCCCAGCCATATCTTGTCCACTTTGGCCTCAGCCCTGACAGAGGTGCATAGCAGGTTGCATATCTAATCTAACAAAGAAGGAAACAGCACTATTAAGCATGCTATTCTAAAAAGCACGCCACACACGTTTTTCTCCAGGAAACACCTACCCTGTGTGTTAATCACACTATCATGCACTGCTACAGCGCACACAGGCTCAGGTCTTCAGAGGTGTTTAGAGAGCAAAGTGGTTTATTGGCGTAAGGACTAATACTTGAGAACGGATGCAGGCCAGTACAGTCGCATGCTTGCAGGAATGGGATTTTAGACAGGCTGATTCCYTGTACACATACAGCCATCTGGCACAGTTGGCCTCAGGCCTGGCTGGAGACTTCAGGGCCTATTTCAGCATAAATAATGAGTTGATAAGATTCAGCAGAACAGGGAGAAATACCTAGAGGTTACAATTTTGTAGAATGAATTGCAATTCCTGCAGATTTGTGTTAAGCTGCTCTGCTGTTATTGTTTCCTACTCTTGGTGTGAGCCATGTACTTTTAGCTGTTCTTGCCCAGTGGGAGAGGAAGGTAGGAGGGGAATTTTGTTTCTAGAAAAGAAAAAACAACACAGAAGCCTGCTTACCAATGAAGTATTTTTACAAGGATGTTGGGATCAGAGATCTGTCATGTAATGCTTCTGAGCCTTTGAGTCTAAGTGGAGCCCTGACGAAGTCGCACAGGGCTCTCAGAGGGGTTGTGATTTAGGGCCCAACTGCTGCCCTCTTCATTACATAGACCCATTCCAACAGGATGGACCAGCATGATCAAACAGCATCTGTGTGCCCTAATTGTTGTGTTGTCCAGTGAAGCCCAGTATACAGTCTGGGCCTAAGATTCATGAGAGGAGGTATTTAGTCAATAGGAAGATGATTTTGAAATCCAGAAGCGCAGTTCTGTTTGATAAGCCAAACCAGCACCCTCCATTCAAAAATCGTAATTTTAGACTCTCATTGCCTTTACTTTCAGGTGGCCTTCGTAGCTCTCTTGTTATATCATGTTCTGACTGAAAGCCTTTTAGTTTGCATTTTCAAATCTTTCTGTGTATCCATGAGTTGTTTCTTGTATGAGAAATCTGATGGTCTTTCATAATCACATGACTGAGCTTAGACTGTAAGTATGAAATAGTTGGGCATTTTTGATAAAATCACAAGGAGGGCAACCCTTTCTAGTGCATTTACACAAATGGCTGTAGGCTGCCTGTATAGATGTTATTATAGCAAATGGACCAAAGTTCATGGAGTCCTAACTACTGCACTCCTTAGTATCTTATATACATCAACTACTTTACTGTGCTATTTTGCAATTTATGTTCAAACATTATTATGGGGAGCTGATTTGGTCAGATGTTCTGTGGTATCATTTTATAAAAGGAAATATGATTCATAGGTCTATTCAGATGATTATTTCACAATCAGTCTAAGCTCATTTAGGGCTGCTGCTGCTGTCCTTTCTTCCTCTGTCTCCATCCACACTCACGCCATGTAGTCCCTTTGTATCCCCAACTGTGCAGCTAGTATGACTTTTTTCTTTTTGTGACGTTAGTTTTGAGTTGGGTCAACTCATCTTGCTCACCAGTTTATCTATCTGAGTGTCCATGCTGGTGTACAATCACTGTCAAAWGCAAGGGAGGGGGCAGGATGGAGTGACTGGGAGCATGCAAAGGTGCATGTTTATTCCTTCGTAGTTATGGAGTGGATAAACTGATCAAGAAGCTGCATCCAAACAGTTGATATTGATCCCCATCAGATATGAAACTGAATTTCCTGTAAATTTGGAATATTTTCTGGTTGATTGGCTTTGGATCCGATTCACCCATCATTTTTCTAGTCCACGTTGCAACAAAGGCTGGGAGACTTCGTTAGTCAATGTTAGCACTTCCCTTTGAAAACACAAAAGTATGACATCTATTCCTGGACTTTCTGACGACAGCTTAACTCTTTTCATGAGATGACCCCCCAGATCTTGCACATGGTGTTGATGTTGGGTTGTCAATGTGGCCTTGACAGCGGTCAGTTATAAGCACAGCAACATGTATATTGAAGCAATAGGTATGCAGTGGCAGGAGTTACAGTAGTGTTACTTGTGTCGTTACATTTTCATTCATGTCTATTATTACTGAATAATAAGCTGGAAAATTGCAAGGCATCGGTGGTTTTGTACTCAGATGTGGCATATCACGAAAGCAGCATAATCCCTGCTTTCTGAATTAAATTCTCATGAGACTGTAAGATCTCCTAGAGCTTATATTCAGATAGAATTAACTTCATGAATGATCAGCTCTAGGGTTTGGAGTCTGAGGTATCATTTATGGGACTTAAATGAAAGAGAGTCAAGTTTAAGAATATGGGATGGCCCTAGCTATCAAGTATGCATGGAGCACTTCTGTATACATGCAAAATAGTCTCCAAGCATGTACACAGTCCAAACTCATTGCCTATCCTCTGAACATGCACATAAAGTTTGCTTTACATGCTGAGGAAATCTGTGGAGCATCTGGCATCACTTCTGCACACCAGCAGCCAGCTGTCACTTTGCAAACTCACATCCTGGAGTGTGCAACCTGCGGGTCTATGCCTGAAGGTGCTTGTACCCTTAAATGACAGGTTCCCACTGCAAATTTGGATATKATTTAAATTTAAGAGTCCTTTGAATTCAGTGTATCTTAATATCTGGGTCAGGCCTACCCTTAGTGTTATTGATCTAACAAGGACTGGGGAGCTTCATAAATCAATCTGTGCATCACTCTGAACATGAGAATAACTAAGTATTATCACTGAATCATCAGGTTGTGTAGGTAGAACAGGATAGCGCTTCTGTACTGGGTAAAGAATTAGAAGCTATTTTCAGAATGAGAATATTGTGCCAGAGCCCTATTCTAAATCAGCAATAGCAAAGTTGCACTGACGTTAGGTCTGGGAATTGCTAAATTTAGGTGTAGACTGGTGTCAAAAATACTAGCAGCTCAGGGAGTGCTGCTAAAAGCTTTGATGTCCAAGTGCTTGTTGTAATCATCAGAGCTGCATGTGGCAGGAGAGAGGAACTAAGATCCTTGATTTTATTAGCTATTAGCCAAAGATGCAGAGCTTCTGCAGGAGGCAGAGATAAATCATAGAATCATAGAATGGTTTGGGTTGGAATGGACCCAAAGATCATCTAGTCCAACCCCCCCTACCGTGGGCAGGGACATCTTTCACTAGATCAGGTTGCTCAAAGCTCTGTCCAACCTGACTTTGAACACTTCCAATGATGGGGCATCCACAACTTCTCTGAGCAACCTSTTCCAGTGTCTCACCACCCTCATCATAAAAAATTTCTTCCTTATGTCCAATCTAAATCTACCCTCTTTCAGTTCAAAAGTGTTGCCACTTGTCCTGCCACTACAGGCCTTGGTAAATGTTTCTTTCTTATAAGCCCCCTTTATATTTTGAAAGGCAGTAATAAGGTCTCCCTGGAGCCTTCTCTTTTCCAAACTGAACAACCCCAAAAGGGGGAATGAGTTTCCCCTTTTATATGGCATAAGTAAGATCCATTGCAAAGGTTTCCCTACAGTGTGTAAATGCAAGATGTAACAAATATAGACTTTTATTACAATTGAGATAAGGTGATTTTGATGAGTGGTTGAGACATAAGTGTTACAGTAGAAGCCCAACAGTGTGTCTTTCCAGTCTAATTTCCAGACTCATGAAAACTTTCGGCTGTTAGAGGGGAAGAACTTGGAGCCTACATTTTAAAAGGGAAGCTGTGTTCTTGACTTTATTGTTAGGCACAGAGAACTGTTTTCTTTCACCAGACTTAATGAAACAGCAGTCAGCAGGAGAAATTTCAAGAAGCCACTAGCCATTTCTTGTTCGCCATCATCTCTTTCAACCTTTACAAAATCTTTGTTTTCAGAGAAGTTTCCCTGCTGGGCAGATTGGCTCCAGCACTTACAAGTCTAATTACAGCCTAGAGGGTTGGGAAGATCTTTGAAGTGAAGTGTATGCTGCCATGTAGGGAGATCTTGCTGCTGATAGAAATGTGTGTAGAATAGAAAGAGGAGACATATTCCTACTATAGATACAAATAGTTCTGGGAACTTGCAAAATTATTAGGAACAGGAGAAAAAAAAAATTTACTGTTGCTATACAGTGTTTTACTGAGTGTTCTGGAGGCTCCCTGAAGTCCTTGTGTCCTTGCTCCCAAAGAATCTGGGAGGTAGAGAAAAGCGGAAATAAACACTCTCAACATTCACATGCTTTCTTACAAAATTTGCACTTAATCAAGTCTCAAAGAGGGATAAGCAGTCACTTCTGCTATTATCTCTCATACCTGCTTGCTATTGGATACTAAGGTTATTTTAAWACTCTTCAGAAATTCCAGGAATTCCTCAACTTGTTTTCTGTGCAGTTGTTCTGCTGCCTGCTGGCTCTGGGCAGGCTCCTGGAATGCAGCTGGCCACATGCACGTACTGGATGGTTGGTTTGTTTTAGGCACACGGGGAGATTAGGATCACAGGTATCTTCTGTCTTGCCTTGTGTCACAGGAATGTGTGTGCTGCACCTGAAAAGCATTCGAAACTTCAGCAAGCATATAGTCAATGGGGAGCAATCTGCATCATCTATTGGATGGCTACTTGCTATGCCTATCCAGGACTTAGCTAAAGTTCTGCTCTCTCCCACCCCCTCATCCRTCTCAGGGTTTATAGAGCATATGCAAATAAAGGCTGCTTTGTGTTGGCCTAYGACTGGATGCATCTTGTCAGAAGAAGCACATGTGGGCCTGAAGGCTTCTATGTTTGTTTCTCCCCTAACTGTAGCTATATCACCTCTCCATAAAAACCTTGCTTTGCTCTGACATAGAGGGTTGTCAGTCCTTGACCTTTCTGTATTTGCKTGAAGGACACCTAGAAATCCCAGGTAGCATAGGCACGAGCCAAGGAGCAGAGGATGTTATTCAGCCTTGTTACCACTACCAAGCCGATGGATGGAGAAAGAGAAGGAAAGGCACTGGTGTGATTTTATACCACCTCAGTTCAGATGGTGCTGCTTTCTCTTTAAAGGGCAGGACAGTGACAGTCTCCGGGCTCAGAAACCACTGAAACAAGCCAGGAGCAATCACGCCTCACAGGGTGTAAAATCTCCAGGCAGAGCTGCCGAAGCATACCCGTCTTCCCCATATACGTTCACACCAGTTCCAATGAAATCTGTTTTTAAACTGAAGTTAAAAACATGCAGCGCCTGTATGTCAATTAGCTCATGAAGGAGTGCTGAGCACTTCACATTGTCGCTTACGGCAGCAAAAAGAGCATGTCATGTTGGCTAATCAGGATGTCAGTGACTTGCACCCACACTGGGCTGATCTAAATAATTGCATGGTCTGCAGGATAGTAGCAGACAGGACTCAGCAGATGGGAGATCACTCAGTCCTGTGTAGCTAGTGATGCAATGGAGCAGTGATTTATCAATTGCACTGTTTAGTAAATCACCGCTGACTTTACTTCCTGCATTTAACGAGCTGCTCATTAACTGGGAATATAATAACTGGGTTTGGAAGATTTGTGACATATTAATGTTTTGAATGCTATATTTACTTCTGAAAATTTGCTTACATTTTTCCATCTAGCAGGAACCTTCTTTCCTCATATGGGCCTAAGCAGGAATTCTGTTCTACATAGTATCACCTGCCTGTCAAACAGATCCTCTGCAGACTCTGCAAAGGTGCTGTGCATATCCAGATTATTCAATATACTGTTGTTGATCCTTCTCTGTAGCCTCTAGTTTGAAGGCACTGATGCTTTATTTGCATTTCTAGTTATTGCAAACCTGTCTTCAGATGCTGTTCCCTGGTTAATAGCCACGTTGGACAAATTAGTATGRACAATCTTGCCTTTATGGTATCTGACCTGAATTAGAGCTAAATAACGTGGCAGTGAGCATGCTGTTCTTGGTAAAAATGCGTAGGTCCTGTTTGTCTGTGCTGGCTCCCCCACTAGTACTCTCAGGCCAGACTTACTGCCTGGGTAGAGGACACCAAGAGCTCCAGCCTCTGTAATAGCTCTGCCTGGCGTGGCATGCTCTTACCTCTTCCAATCACCATTGCAACTGCACCAGCCCCMATTCTAACCACAAACACTGAAGTGGCAAACTAGACATTTCCCACGTAGGCAAGGCTTGTGTAAGACCTGTAACAGCCACTGAGATTGATAAACCAAGCTTCCTGTTCTTCCAGGGAAAAAAGCAGAGGAATGGTAGTCTTGGATAAGCCCAGAAATCTATCTGTCCCATTGTATTATCTCRGACATTGGGCATCAGCAGCTGCTTAGAGAAAAAAGCAAGAAACAGSGGTAGTACTGTTACCCAAATACTGGGTAGTATCCTCCCAGTTTCTTGCAATCTGCAAGTGTGAGAGTTATCTGTAAAGTGGCCCTTTGAGCACGTTCTCCAGCTGGAATTTATCCTACAGTTCTCTAAAGCTGCTTTCTAAGTTTGGAATATCTTCCAACAGACAGTGTCTCTCCCTCTTTCTCTAAGTTTATCATTAAATTCTGCAAGCTGCATTCCAGAGGTGTGGTAGAGAGGATTGTCCAAAGTATAGCTTAGTAAATGGATATTGATGTTGCTAAGAGCGGTGATTCCCAGTCACTGCTGGATGGAGTGTGGTAGCTGCAGAYGGTATGATCCTTGCCTGCCCCTCTGCCCCAGATTACCGCTGYGGAGAAAGCATGACACACACACAACAAAAGGATGTGTTTGCTCCTCAGCCATGGCAGTTCACAATTTACTGATGTAAACGTACCAAGAAGAGATTAATGAAAGCAGAATATGTGTTCCAGCTGCTCCCACAAACTCCATTTTAGCTTGTCAGGATTTTCTTTCCCTGTTCCATTCCTATTGTCATGTAACTAACACCTGGTTTATTGCCCCTGAACCCCACAGAATACTGATTCTTGAAGACATTTTAAAAGCAGGGTATATCCAAGAGATCTACCAAAGCTCGGGCAGGAGGACCGTAGATTTTAAGTTTGGCACAATGCTGTGTCCTATTACAGGGAGAAGCGGATTTTGCAGGATGGAGTTTCCTTAGGGTCACATCTCACATTGAAATACAAACCCACACAGGAACTAGGCATCTTCATCARTCCATGCTCCCTTCCAAGTGCAACATGCACTTCTCTGGTCTGCCCTCCCTGACATAAACTCAGGGCTGTCTGTAAAATCAATTATTATTCATTTTAATAATAGAACTAATTCCTCATTCTACCGAAATGGCCTTCCAAAATCTCGTAGAACAAAGCTGTCAAGAGCAGATCTGCTACAAGAATCAAAATCACTGGAGCTCTTCTCTTCCTCCAGGAGTGGGCCCTTCAGGATAGTATTTGTGTTGCCATTTGCATGAAGTGAACAATAGTTCCGTGTTCAGCTTCTCTATCCCAATCCAAAATGGCTCTGCATGGCACAAAAGGTCCTTGCAGGGACAGGATGAGGACAAGTGAGTACCACAGGCATGAGAGATGTTAGTTGCACCACCTAACGGAGGTGCTCTGGAGTAAGAGATGRGGGTGGTGTAGGAATCTGTGCGGAGCAGTCACATGTGCCTAAATCCTTCTCTGTCACACCAGCTCAGCAAGGATACCCACCTGAGATTACACAGAATTTTGGAGAGAGGCTGTGGGCATGTTTTAGGTTTACTTAGAGCCTGAGCTCTAGTAGTCAACATGAATTCTCAGTATAAATAGTTCCCATTAAGCTTCTTTTAACCTACTTCTGGGTTTTATTTTTTTGGTCTTGTTTGTTTGAAAGTTTTGGGTTTTTACCACTGTAACTTTTGCTTTTATTAAAAAAGCCCTTTTTTAAATATCATGCTTTACCACTCTGTGTGGGAAAATCCGCAGCACTGTCAGCCTTTATCAGATTTCTTGCTCAATTAGGTCAACTGGTATTTGGATATCATAGTATCGTATCTACATAGGAATGGAAAAAATATACTGCATGTAAATTGAAAGTAGTTTGTGTCTTAAAAATCTGGTTGAGCATAGAGAAAAGTTGTTAGTTTTTGCAAAAGTCAGAAACTATTACATGTCTAGAGATCTTTTACCTGCTCTGTTTCCAACTTTTAAGAAAAAAGCACCCAGGAAGGGAATGGCTTCCAGGACACAGGAACCCTGTGAATTTCCCACAACGATAGGACATGCAAAATCTAGAGTGCTTTATTTTAGAGGTCTTATCTTTTGAATAGTCTGTGACTGTATGTTCTAGTCCCTACTAGCTGGAAACAAGTAAGAGGGTAAATCTCAACATGAGTATATTAATAACCTTAATTTAATTTATATATATATATGTATATACTTTGTATTTTTATATTTTAAAAAGCAGTGAGCTTCCTTTGTTGGCTGGTAAACGAGTGCCCGTAATGACTTCAGTTTAGCAGATCCTCACTTTAAGTCCTTTATGCAATATACTTTGTTGTGGTAAATGAAAGATCCAGCTTTACTAGATCTGCCTGGCCCTCAGAAATCAGAAGGTTTGCTTTTGATTGGATAATATCTCTAAGGAAGAATACTGAAATTTGAGTCATTAAGTTAATTTGGTGGCCTATATGTAAATACACATAATCTGAAGCAAGCAAACAATGCTAAGAAATTACATGGAAGTCTCCACGGTATGGGAGCAGCCGGTTAACCTGCAATGTCCCAGTTACATGCAGATATTTTACAAGCATGTGTGTGTCAAGTAGCTTGTACAGGTAACAATCTACTAGCAACCTACTACAATCTACTAAAATATGGCCTAATACTAATACCACTTAGCAGTTACATTAGTAGCAAATTTGATCTATAAATTATTCACCTGCTTCTAGCTAATTGATTACTCAATGCTGAGGTATCACAGAGCTAAATAAATCTTTATCATCAACTAGAAACGGTGCAGTTGCAAGGTTAAATGACCAAAATCACAAGGTGGTCCTGATGGGTAGTTCACAAATATGGGTAGTTGACAAATATTTACCCAGCTACTTGGCGTGTTATTTTGGCCTACAGTAAGGACCGGTCTGCAGCATCCACATTTTCTAAAGCTAGCTCAGATTTGTGTACAGAGCTTCATCATTTCAGTGTGGATGCATAGCTTAGACGAGAAACAACTCTTGCTCGACTTTTAGTCCTCTATTCATATTATTCCTCTCTGTAGGTGACTTAATTAATTTGCCTCTCCATTAACAACTATGTTCTGGTTCCTATAATGTAGGTCAACTAATTAAGATATATAAAAATATTTCCCCAAGGTAATTTGTTTTGGGAACAATGAATGTGGGACAATTCCTTWAATGTGAAGAGATCAGATCATTTCAGAAGAAGCAAAATATTATAAATGGTGACTTCAGTGGTGAAATATATTTCTAACAAAGATACAGTCCTTCTGCTCAGAAGAACTTCCATAATAACTTGAGCAAATCGATTTGACATTGCAGCAGAATAGGATCACCTAGGCAGGCAATTACAATATTTTCACTATGGGGCACTAATTTTCACATGAGATGGAGTGTGCTATCTAAATTCCTTATGCTTCTCAAAGTTAGTTAGTTGGGGTTCATTTGCAGCCATGAAATGTACATTAAGAACAACCATTGTTCTTTCAAGGCATTGCTTTTTTTTTTTTCATTTGAAAAAAAAAAAAGGAATATGTGTCACAGAAATCAGAAAGGTTTTCTGTATCAACTAACAAATATAAAGTTCCATTCAAACAAATGTTCTTACGTCCAGAATGATCTTTTATTCCACTTTAGGAGGTAAAGTACAGCAACTGACTCATTACTTAAATTTCACTTGAGCTGTTGCACAATCTTAGCTGAGAATACTTTTCAACTGGGAAAGGCACTTTTAGCACTTTGAGAAATGAAAAAAAATTCCTCTTAAAAGCAATTATGTAGGTGGAATGGAAGTTTCCTCTACGCAGCAGCTGACATGCTGTCATTTCTTTTGATTCCATAGCACAGAGATCATTTTGAGATTTTAATATTAGACCAGTCTTAGAATTTCTTGTAGCAATTTCTAGTTCAAAGCTGGATGTGCTATTTATTGCTGATTCTATTTCCACTGGGACAGTGAGATTTTCACCATTTACTACCTACAAAGGAGATACCTTTGCAAAAAATATAATTTTGTTATATTTTATTTACATTCAGAAATAGGAATCTGACAACACTTAAGACTAGCCAGAGTGCTGGYCAAGAAGGTCTTTACCACTGCGCTCATTTCTGGAAGCCAGTAAATTTTTCACTCTCACTTCTCTTATGTTGATCTCCAACTCTATCCAATGTTGATGTTTATTCCAAGTATATATATCCCTTGCACTGCACACAGTTCTGTTCAGTTCTTTCTCTTGGTTTTGAAGCCTCAGGTATTTAAAAAGCCAGTATTTTCAATTTAAGTAGATCTCTATCTAAATTAGATATATTTATAAAGGTGATGTTTATTTTATTTTTATTAATTTAATACATTCCACTGAGTATTTTGCTCTTGCACACTGGTATTCTGCTGTTCCAGCTGTTGCAAATATTAACTTTTCATCTTCCAGGCACTGTGCATTTTTGCAAGATAGATATGGAGTACCCATGCACGAGTGCCACTTTTGCTGGCTCCACATCAGTCATGCAGACAGGTTTTCTGCAGCATAATAATTTTGGAGCACCAGTCATGATTTATGGGTTGGGTTTTTTTTTTGGAAGAGCTCACTGGTTCAGTTCTATTTGATGGCTCCAGTTCCTCTTATCAGGACAGGCACCTGTGATAGCAAATCCTGGCAGAGAAACAAGATCTGTGAATGGAAATGAGCCAATGAGTTTGTTAGAAAAGAAGCACAGTTACGGAAACAAAAATCCTGAATTAGTTCTATGTTGCCATCTGAGCAGGATGCACAAATAGTAACTCTATGAGCAAAAAGCCGTTGAGATTTAGCCGGAGGAGATATTAATAGGTTGTGGTAGTCTCTAGATATTATTTCTGCTTAGTGTTTCATTATATTTGATAGGGTTTTTTAAGGTAGCACATATCACAGCAGAGAAACAATCTCATACTGCTCCTGCCAAAATTATTGTGATACAGAACTGCATAATGAGCTRACATATCTGGGGAGCTTGGCCAGCTATTCAATTACCTTTTCTTTTTCTTCTGTTACTAAGAGGGAAGGAGGAAGAGTTAATGCATACTGGGCTGGTACATGTCTTCTTTATRGTCATTGTGGTGAGGACCTTCCTAGTACTGTGCTCTCAGTTACGGGTAGAAGCCAGCTCATATAAATACCTATCGACAAAGGTTTGTTGCAACAAGGTATCGCAGTGCGGGATTAGTTTATACTTGGTTAACAACATTGCTAGTTGCTATTTGCACGGTCCAAAGCATTATAAATAGCTACATTTGGTCTAAATGTCAGCACAGGCAGTGACAGATAGAGAAATACACCACTACCAGTGAAGGGTGCTAATTAATACCAGSATTTACCTCAGTTTCAAGGTTTCACTTATGACCTTGGCTAAAAACGAGTTTCTTCCYGATGCTTTGCTGTCCTTTGCAGCTCCTACATTCTCACCCCTGTTGGAGAAAATTTGTTATGCGATCATTTTTTTTCTTCACTTGAGCATGGCATAGCTAACTTGCCAGAGATCAGRGAGAGCACTAATGACAAAGTAGAAATAGTTTTCCTATTCCTTTCTCCTTTCTTACAATCCTTATTGTTCTGTCACTGCAGTGCCTCTCAAAGCCAGGAGTCATTTCGGGTGGAAACTGGCTCAATRTGTGAGATCTTAGTAGTGCTGCAGGGCCACAGGATGTCATGGCTGACAAAGTAAGAATAATCTGCCCAAAGGAAACTGATGTGAAATCACACCTCTAGGAAAT
Source organism: Oceanodroma leucorhoa (assembly GCA_030449065.1). Classification (NCBI taxonomy): domain Eukaryota; kingdom Metazoa; phylum Chordata; class Aves; order Procellariiformes; genus Oceanodroma; species Oceanodroma leucorhoa. The sequence continues at coordinate 3,174,248 of JASVER010000021.1, read as the reverse complement.
GTGGTCTTAGTGTAACCAAGGCCATCATGTTTTGTTAGAAACTCAGATCAATAATTCAAAGAAATGTGAGCTAGTTCATGCATTTTAACTGTTTCCCATAACAAGAAGTTTCCTTTGCTGCAGGAACATCTGACAACATCACATCAGTGGGCCTGTGTGTGATCTCTCCCTGCCACAGCCTCATCCTAATCCTGCCAAGTTATGGTAGCAGCAAAGGCCCTGCCACACAGAGTGCTTTGCCAGGTTAGTGGTGGCTGAGCCCTTTCTGCTAGGACACATAGTAAACTCCCTCCACAGAGGGAAAGCTGGCCTTGCTCTCCCAAGCAGTGTTTCACATCACTATTTCCACACCAGGAAAGCTAGTGTGTCAGGTATCATTGGGACCAGAATATTCCACCTTTGGAACTCTTCTAATTTGGTGAGTTTCTTTGTTTCTTTGGGGAAGGAGCAAGTATACTCCAGTGTAATGAAGGTTTACTGGAAACAAGGATGCCTTTACTGGAAACAGATAGGATCTTAGGGATTTCTCARACTCCATGGAAACCTTAGACCTTCAGGTCAGGTGCCTAATCCTTCACAATCCGTGCTGAGATGGCCTGCTTACTTGGGAATGATCCTGGCGAGGAACTACCCTTGTGAGAGCTTGCCCATAAACTTCAGCCAACTCAGAGTTTTGTTGTCTTTGGACTGCTGCCATTCAAACCTCATATTCTTGTAAAATGTCTCTGAAGTAAAGGAWCAATGGAGTGTGGAAGGTTCCCCCTGCCCTTTACCGCACACATCCCAGTTACACCTGTTTTTYTCTCCACTTCTCAGTCACCAAGGGGAGTGTTTGGGTCTTTCCTGTAATCACAATGCGGAGTCTGAAGTTGAGGCTGCAAGCTCCTTTTATTCTGAAATTATGTCCGAATCCTCTCAGGCACAGCCAACTGCAAGGGCCCTGTTCATAGGATACAAGTTCTCATACTTACTGACCAAACCATGAACAGTCACTTAGCACCAAGGGCAAGATTTCGAATGGTCCCTCCTGGCTCCATCTCCTGTTTTCATGTTTCTCTGTGAAGGGGAAAGCAAATACAAAAGCAGATATATCAGTGCTGCGTCTGCTGCTACCTCCAAGGGAGCAGTCTGCTGATTTAGGCTAGTGAGCAGTGTGTGTGGCAGCACTGGAGGCTGGAGAGAGACCCTCAGAAGCTGGTAGAAATCTGCACAAAACTTTGCTATGTAGTTTGGACATGGGCACAGAAAAAAAGAGAGAGACTGMATGAACTGTGAGCTAAGTTTAAAACTCTAAATACAGTAAGGGCCMGTATCTCTGGTCTGCCATTGATTAGCTTGTATTCTTCATTTTTCTGATGTGCTTTTTAATTCCTTCACTGTTTCACCTCTTGTTTAATTTCTGATATTATTGACAGAAACATTAGGGTGAACCCTGGTGCCTGTACTTTCTTCTTAGCAGTTAGAAAGACAATGGCTTAGCTGCATTTGTCTTAATTTCTTACCTACAGTCCAAAGTCCTTTCTCTTCAGAAACAATGTATGTTTGCATTTGCAATATTAGCTTTGTTCAAATGTTGGACAATGTAAAGAGGACTTACGATGTAGCTGGTCACCAGAAATGACTTCTAACCTAGTCATGCTTGTTGAGACCATACATGGGAAAAAGGGAGTTGGAAGAACTGCCTGTGACAATAGCCCTGTCGATTGCTGCATCATATTTTCCTTAAACATGATACTTGCAGCAGGTGCATGCTGAGTTTCCCTCGCTGCCCCATGACATCCTGGAAGAGATGATGAACATTTCACATTTCACCCCTCATGGCTTGATATAAATCAGATTATGTCACTACCAGTTTTCTAGGCCGTTAGACTATCTCAAATGCCATTAAATCCCTTGTGCCATGTAGTGAGCTCTCTACTTCATCATTTACCAACCTAGGACGCTCACACAGTGAGTGTAAAAGTATCTCCTTTATACCCTCTCAACGCTGTCCCCTGCAGCAGCAAGACACATTTATGTAGCTTTTTAATTTACTGYTCTTAAATGGCATCTTTGTCAGGGCAATTCTAAGGGCTGTGGAAGGCCCTTGACCAAGTGTACAGCTTTATATTGTTAACAGTTTGACAAGAGAGTGATTCATGTGCAACAACCTTTAATGTTTGAGATCTTGCTGCTGTGGATATTATTTGGAGAGCAATTCAGGTAAGTCATGCTGGGAGCACTGGAGCTAAGGAAGGCTCTTTTCTGATGGGTTTGTGCTGAGTGTTCCAGGTGGCTGCTGTACCACCGACCCTGTTAGAAAAAGAAATACAGAATAACACTTTCAGAAGAATAGTGTTGTAATCATGTATAATAACATCTGGAGGCTGTGGGATGGGCACAGATAAATAGGTGGATGGATTATATCATGCAACATTTTCAACCAGTGGCAGCTTTGGGAATAGAATTTGCACCCACCAGCTCTTTGCAGAAGCGTGAGAGGTATTCTGCTTTGGGGACAGTGGGAGGCTTAAGCATACAGCTCCTGTGTTCCAAGTAGGAAATCCCAGAGATGTACTTGGCCATGGGTACTAAGAGGCAAGAGTAAAAACAGGTCTAAAGCATGTGTGCTGAGTCTGACAGAATGTTTGGATGTTTGGTCAAATTCCTCTTTTTTCATGTCGACACAATTTGTGGTTGGAAAAAGACTACAGTTAAAAACAAACAACAACAACAACAACAAACCCACCAAAAAACTGAGCAGTGAAAGTCTTATTTAGGCAGCAAATCCTGCTATCTCACTGTGGAGAAGTATTGGAAAATGGTTACCCTTTATGTACAGACTCATGGTTTAGAGATACGAAGCTCTTGAACTCTAACCAGGAGCTGAAGGAATACCATCATGATTTTGTCTCTGTTTCATTGTCATTGAAACTGAGATGATAAAATGGCTAACACCACCTTTACAAGGAGTGAAAGGGTTAGTTAGACAAGCTTTTCATAAGACTTAAAAAGCTGAAGTATTTACTCAGTATAAATCTACATAAAGAATTAAGTTATATAATAAAATCAGATCTTCTTAAAGAATTGTGTTAGATTTTATGCAACCCCATAACTACAATGGCAGTATCTTAGGAGCCCACAGAACCTCCTCTAATAAAACATTCCACATATGTGTTGTTTTTTTTTTCTTGATGCCTTGAATGGACAATGTTTCCAAACAAAATTAGGATTAGTAAATCAATTAAAAAAAACAGATTTCTTAAAATGGGGATTCAAGAGCTGGTACTCTATGTTAAACTAGGATTCAGAAAAGATTAAAATAATTCATTTTTGCTTCATCTTTCATAGAAAGCTGAATAGTAAAATATCCTAAAGGCCTCTGTTCTACTTATTGGGTTACTTCAAGTTGTGCTTTTCACAGGCACCACACTGTTGTTTGTTTATGACAGTTACTAGGAAACCTATGGACTAATAATTTACTTTTCAGGTATAACTGTCAGCTAAGTGTTGGGTTTGCTTCAGAGTCAGTCCTGATGTAATCTGTTAGGTAACAGACTAAATAACATCTGGAAGATCTATGTCTTGTTTGCACGTAAATAAGCATCTTTCAACAGTAAGATGAACTTAAAATGAAAGATTAATTTAAAACTTAAAAACATTAAGTTTCTCTGATGACTTTGTCACACCTGCTTTGTTATGTTTTTTTGAACAATGCAGCAACTCTTTGGAAACGTGAATCGTGAGCATTAAATAAATCTCATGAAGTTCCAATTGCTGCAACATGAAATTTTAGGTCTTCTGGATCTGGAGAAGAGAAATAATAAATAGAATTTGAGTTTTCCTTAAAATAAATTTAGGTTAGAGCTGAAGTTAAAGATGATACTTCAAAACTTATAACTGATGGAACAACCTTTTCAAACAGTGTCAAACCTGCTCTCCAATTCAGGAAATAAGTGTGGAGCAGTAGTTCTTAGGTCTACCAAGGGAACCAAAAATATAACCACCCTTTGGCTCTGAAGAGTGCTAAAAGTTAAAATATTTCTGCGTATCACTGCAAAGACCATAGCTGTGTGCACAGGTAGGATGTATGCACTGTTTCTATGGCCACACTGTTGTGCCAATGCAAATATGAAGTTTGCGTAGGAAATTATACTTGCATGTGCCTGTTTTATGGTATCTGCTATTAGCTGCCTACCTGGACAACTGAATCTCCAAATTTTCTCTACCGAAGCTGATAGCCAAAGTGACAAATGTAATTTGAACTACTCAGTTTGAAGTAGATAGTGACACCAAACATCTGTTTGATTCAACAAGTTTCTGCTACTAGGGTTTGTGTTGTAGCTTGATAACCGTTAGTGGCTTGAGCTTGATGAGATATGTTAGTTCAGTTTGATAGCCAGCCTAAGTTTTTGACTCCAGAAACAAGTTGTGCATTGTCCTCATGATTTCTTTTCAGCGCTGCAAGTGGTACTGTTGCTAGAACAGTAGCAATCTGCTTGTCCCCCTTTGCATCTGGTCTGTGCAGTAGCTTCAATAGCTGTTGAAAGGAAAGGCGTATTTAACCATAAAAGTTTTATTTGTTTCAGTCAGCTGTAAAAGCAAGTGCTGTTTGTAAAATATTTTTTTTTGACAAATGGTGCCTTAGGTCATTGACTGTGCAATTCTCATGAATGTGCATTAAAGTGGCATATATATCTATCTCATGAGGAGTAATCTAGTACTCTGAGCATACCCCAAACACATTTTCCAGCTCAAAGGTGTGCAAATTCAGGGAAATGTGGACAGAGCTCTTACACGGGTTAGAGTCCAACACGGCTTGGCTTTATGAGATCATGCATAGTACTGCAGAATCCCTTTGCACCCGTGGTAGTATTGCTTAGTCATGAAGGGTGATATAATTTTTTCCCAATTGCTAGATGCGGCTTTCCTGTGCATAAATATCTCAATTTGAGATCAGTGTGGAGGTTAACCAATTGGAGTCAATACTCCTGGAGTGTGCAGGGTACAGCCCTGACCCATTTCCCTACCTTGTGGTAGACACTCTGCAATTTTGTCTTTACTGAAGACAATGAGGCAAGATTCCTATGAAATCCTAGTTATTTTATAACAAAAATTGAAACATTATGGGTCAGTTGAAGGTGAGGTCTAGTTTTCGCAGTATTTATAACATTTCTCAAGCAGTGGTCCATAAAGCAGTAATAGCCTATGAGACCAGAGTAAGTGGTCCCCACCTAACCTGCAAAAATATATTGCCTTGAAAAAGACTGGGTAAATCTGAAGCAAATCAATGAATCTATTTTAGTAACCTAGTAAGGTTTTAGTCAGTGCTTTTGCATTTCAAGCTGCCTGAAATGTGAGTATTTTGCATTCAAATGCCTGGCCAAAGCATTTAAAGGAGGCTTTATCAGAAGTGGGATTGATTTATTAATCTGAAAAAGGATATCCTAAAAAATGTGGAGAGTGACAATATCCCCTTACAGTGGATGCAACAGTATAAATGTGGTTCATAACATAAAGGGCTAATGGGGTCTGGCTGATTGCAAGACTGTTGTGTGATATATAAAAACCAGGTAACCAGACATAGGCAGAGCAAACTTCCCAGCAGGAGTGATAGAAGTGACTTTCCAGTCTTTGCATTTTCCTCTAGAAAGCCGCCTTGAGATGCTTCAAGCTTCTGGCACTAGGCAGCAGAGGAGCAGATTTTTATCTCCTCCAGTCTCTTGGAGAGCTTTTCACCAAAATACCAGAAATCTGTATTTTTCCCAAAAGACATGGTTCCCGTAGCATTTACTGTGGAGGCTACCCTCCAGACGCACCATGGCGTCTTTGTCTGGCCAGTAGCATGCTGGGCGAGTACATTTCCAGGGGAAAATCTGGTATTAACAGTACTGATTTTATGTATAAAGTGGCAGGTAGCTCCTGAGGTAGAGGCATCTCCAAGCATAATATATTTTTCTTCTTTCTAGCCATCACTGACTTCATCCTTACCCTAACGTATGTACAGGGAGATATTGGACAAATGGACGTGATGGTATTGATGCCAATAGTTGCCTACACTTTACTAGCCTCAGGTTGTGTGCTGCTTATGGCTGGCCATACTCCAGTTCCTCTAGACATTACTCCCTAGTGTCCTTCTGGTGATGTGTTTTTGCATGATGTAGCTGTGGGGTTACAGACTCCTGTGCAGCATGGACCAGGAAAGGAATACTAGGCATTAGTCCTTTTCTACTTGGAGAAACTGCTCAAACCTCTGGAAGAGCTACCCTGAAAACTTTGTTCATAACAGTATTAGGGAACATTTTCTTAAGAATATGGGACAACTGATGATAAAAGAAGTTGAGTGATTTAATGCAATTTTATTTTAAAATCTAATTAGTTATTTGTCCAAAAGTTAAGTGGTTACATTCATGTTTCTGTGAAATAAATCAGGCATCTTCAAGATATATGTCTCCAAATTACCTAGGAGCATTGGACTAATATTAGAAATGAACAGTCCAAAATACAGTATAAATATTTTACTCTAATATACTTTCATGTTTTCAGACTTCTGACATCATCCTGTTGCCTGTTTTTGCAATGTATTAAAGAAAGGAAGCCTAATCACCAATTTTGTTTATGTTATAAAAGAAAGCAAATGAGAAATGTAACATAGCACTGGGAAATATAATCCCCTTTTATTGAGTATTGTTAGTTATTATTAGAAGAGGAAACCTTTTTTGTTTGCCTTCTGGGGCATTTTTAATCTTTTTATTCAGGTTTGTATGTATAAAAATGACAGAAGCAACCAAGATGAAGTTTAAAATGAGCTGAAAAAATAATAGTCCAAGGGATGTTTAGGACTTTTAAGCTTATCAGCAAGGCATAATATTGAAGTATGGAGAAATGACCTTTGGAGGGTTTTTTTTGTGTAGTCAGAGGCATAAACAGGAATATTCAAAGAATACCGTATTTTCTTTCACGTGTGCTTTGTTGAACTGTTGGTAAACACTATAACTCTCCACCTTTCTTGTCTTTTAGCCACATAATCAATGAGCTGATAGAAACAGAACGGGTTTATGTGGAAGAACTTCAAAGTATAATAGAGGTAAGAAACTCTTCTGAAATGACTTCTGGTGCTTAACCTCTAAGTCATCACTGCGGGTGGACATCCTTCATGGGCTGAGCACTCTCACTGCCCACCACGTGTTTAGAGTACATAGGCTCTGTTAGCAAGATAGCTCAGCCTTGGAGATGGAGAATGAGAAGGATGTTTTGAACATCTTTCCTCAGGGCTTAAAGGAAGAGGCACCTTTTCTGACCCCAGCCCACAGAATTATAAAAGTTGCGTGGTTCTCAAAGTTATGGACAGAGGAATAGATAATAATGTGCCTTTCCAAAATATCATCAATAGGCCTCAGAAACAGCACCCTTGATTTCCATGGGGCCAGACACTAAATTTCTGTGAATGTAGGTTTGGAAAATGATTGAGAAAAAAGAAGGCCCTCTTCCCCCTCTTGTTTATTATCCCATGTAGTGTCTGAACACAGAAAAGAGCAGCTCACACTGCAAATATAACTCTTGAGCTTTTGAAACTCGTAGGATACCAGCATACTCTGTGTGTGTGGAGTCTGAGGTCCCTAGTCTATGGGAAGATGGAGGCTGAGTAGGGCTCAATCATGCTTGTATTTGGGTGGGACTTGAAGGACTGGGTAGTTTCTTTTTACAACCATGTGGCTGCTTCTTTATTGGATTTGATCTGTGGGAGCTGACAGCTCTGATAATTGATATATTACTCTTGAGTTTAAAATCTGCACTCAGAATGTTCTTCTCTCAAAGTTTTTATTGAATGAACACAATCCAGTTTCTACAAGAAATAACCAAATAAGCCAAATACCACAGTTCAACAAAGAAATCCAAACTAACCTTTTTGCAGTGAAGCAGTGTAGCAGAAAGATATGTGTCTATCAGACTTAGCAGTTTCCATCCCTACATGACCAAAATGGCTTTTGAAACCTAGGGAGATAATTTCATCTTTTTTGTTAATCCAGTAATCTGTCCATTTGTGGTTAAAAATGTGTTTGCACAGCTATCAGGGGTAAAAGCTCTGGGGAAAGTTAGAAGCATCAGAAATTCATGGGAGCAACAAAGAAGCTGGCGTAGGAGAAGCCTTTGTATGCTCTGTTGAGAACAAAAAGCACAGAGGCTTTGGGGCTTTTCAGTGTCTCAGACACAGTACTTCTTCCCCGGTAAAAACAGCCCGGTTTTATTTTCCATTCTTTGCAGGGCTATGCTTCAGAAATGGACAATCCCAATTTAGTACATCTGATTCCATCTGCACTCCAGAACAAGAAGGAAATTCTTTTTGGGAACCTCCCAGAAATCTACGAATTCCACAACAGGCATGTGGGAACCGGCGGTTGTCCTGCGCCCTCGGGTGCTACTGTCATTTCTACTCCCTTTATGTGGGGTGCTTTGTCATGCTCATACATACGCAGGCAGAAAAAGTCATCCTCACTTTGCCTCTGTGTGTGTCCTGTAAAACCCATGTGTGGAAAACACCTCTATTTCATCATGGTTTTTGTGAAAGATTATATCCTTTTGTGCATTTACTAGTGATTTCCCCTGGTATTATCCATTTTGAATGTCCCTCATGGTGAGTATTTTACCACCTCCCTTGGTACACTGGTAGATGTCACAGGACTAAATCCTGATGTTCCTTCTCTGGCAAAACTCCTCTGTGAGGACGTTTTCTTAGTATTCAGCTTATTTGTCCTATATTCCTGTTATCACATCAGAAGATGTGATATATTTGATAGCACTTTTCTTAAGGAATTTTATCCTTCACGTGATCATACACCTTTCCAGAACCCTTGTCCACACTGTGGACAAGGTGATCTAGTGCCCATAACTACAGAATACCAATTATGACCAAGATTAACCTCTTTTCAGTCCTCCTTCAAAACACAAAGCTTAGGGCTACTTCTGTAAATTTCCTGCGTTTCCTAGCCTTGATTAAGTAAAACTGGCTGTAGCCAAAGTGAGAATTTAGGAATTCTTTTGGATAATAATTGCCCGTAAGATGTAACAAACAGCTGAACAAAATAAATTAAAAAAAGCCCTCTTTTGCAAGTTTAAATATTATGCCAGAGTAGTTGATATACAGTAGAAAAATTCTTTTCCAGTTTATGTATTATTTTGAAAGAATGTGTCTCCCATTTGGAGAATGACATCCCCCTCCCTTTGCAAGCCTGGTCTTTCTTTCCCTAAAGGCTTAGTGCATTGACTGCCACTGCAGAAACCGTTGGACTACATCCCATATTTTCACTGCTTGCTGATTAAGCAACTGCATCTGACAGAGCTTTTCTGTCTTTTCTAGCTGTTCTGAAAAATCCTCATAACCAAATGGGAAGCAGGTGTTTGGGCTACATATTGGAAACAAATCTCAACAGCCAGAGGAACCAGATGTATCAGATGCTTGTGAGCAGATGAAAACATGATAATATTGGTGATTCAGGCAATCAGCTGTGAATCACATCCCATTTTTCTAAAATATATATATTATATTTCTTTGTGTGTCAGAATTGTTACCTTCCCCATTGAATCCTCTTATTACAAAAACAGGCTTTAAGCTGCATTTACACAGAAGCTAGCACACAGTGTGAGTGGGTTGTTACATTACTGTTTGATTTCCTTTCTCTCTCTCAGGATTTTCCTTAAGGAGATAGAAAATTGTATTGAAAACCCCGAGCTTCTTGCCCGATGCTTTTTGAAAAGAGTAAGTAAATCCTTCTGCAGGTTTGTATGAATGTCTATGGTCTATGGTCTTATCCTACAGTACTTACAGATTTACTCCTGCCCTTTTACTCTGATTGCTTTTGTGAATGAGGGAAACTCACATAAGTAGATATTCCCAAATTAAGCCACAGTTAACAAGTGTGTATTCTGAAATCTGAACCTTTACCTGGTTTACTGACAGGAAGAGATGTGTTACCATTGCTTTACCAATGAATTTTAAGACCTGGTTAAACAAAAATCAGTGATCCAAATGTTTGACATGCTTTTCATATCAGATAAATCTATACCAGCAGTCTGATGTATCCCAGACACCACCTTACTGTAAATAAGCACAGAATGGTATCGCTGCAGATTGCTCTGAGTGCAGACAGTACATCCTGTTCCTGCCTTATCTCTCTTTTCTCTGCACCATTCAGGAGACTTACTCCCCTAGAACTGGTCCAGCAGAATCTACCACCTTCCTTGTGTCATGAAACCCCACCAGCTCCATAAGACTCTGTGAGGTCAATTCCTTTACTTGTTCACACAATTCAACAACCAAGTGGGATTCTCCTCACTTGTGTGAAGTGGTGAGACTTAGCTGTTTGTGTAAAAGTAGAGTGAGCTCAGTTTATGAGAAAGCCCAAAGCCAACAGGCGGTGGTGGCTTTGGTTAGGTGCATGTGTCTTTGCTTCCTGTGGCTTTCAGTGCCTAAGTTCTGCAACTCTCTCCTCCAAGAGCTCCCACTCATGTCCCTTCCCCCCCACTGCCCCCCCCAATTAGCATGACTTAGTTCTGTTTCCTGTAACAGAACAAAACGTGCTTGTTTATATAGCACTCATTCAGAGGCCCTACTAATAAGAAAAAAACTGTTTTGGTGGGTTGCTACTGTTTTCATAGTCTGACAAAACTGCTTGAATAAGATCCTGTGTTTTGCACAGGAAATGGAAGAGGCATGAGAAATAGGAAAATCTGTCCTCTTCCCTGTAGTCAAAGGTACCTCCTGCTTCCAGTGTATACTACATCTCGCATTTGCTGTTTTTCCAGGGTACATGTTGAATCTTCTTTTTTTGACAAGGTGCTGTATGAAATACAGACAGGTTTGGATAACACATACATACCCCAGTTGTCACAGGTGTTGAGCACTGCCACACCTCTAAGATTTCAGTGGGAATTATGAACATGTGATACTTCCAAAGGGTGGGCCCCCAATTTACAAACAGGTCAGGCTGAGGACCATCATGTGAGTATAAATGTGATTATAAGTCCGCTGTATTATTTTCTGTTTAACAGTGAAGCATTTAGAACTTGAGTAAATTACACTACTAAGGAATATGTTGTTATCCTAAGATTCAGATGCTGAGTAGGAAAATATTGTGGTGAAATCATTATGCAAAATAGGACAAACAGTCTTTGAAGAATGCAAACCTTTGAAATCCAAGAAGCATAAAATAGTCTGTATGTTGCAAATATCCCTGGATTTGGAGCTAAAGAGAAATTCTTGATACAGAATTGATCCTGTAATTCTGCAGAAAGTTCAAATTCCATGTTTAAATATTGTAGCTTATGTCTCTCTCTGTAAAAACAGCTGTTGAGCCCAATTCTCCTCACTATTCTACCAATATGAAATCAGCAGCACTAAAGCTATGGTTCAGGTGTGAAGTGAAAGCAAATCAGTCCTTCTGTCACCTTTGCTTATCAGTTTCTATGGCCTAGTTAAACAACACTAAATCTATGGAATAAGAGATTAAATCATGCATTTGCTTTCCGTCTATTTCAAATTTCGCGCTAAGAAAGCAAAAGCCTCTCTCCTGAGATGTCTCTGCTCACACAGTAGCACCTTTGATTCAAGAACTTGCCCTTACGTTCTGTTTTTAGAAGAAGCCACATAAAGTCCAGAAATTTGTTGTTTCTGTTGGACTGCCTTTAGGAGGCACAAACAAAAGTCTGGTTGTGTGTTTGTGTTCCCCATGATTTGGCAGCTTTTTACGTCTTCCTGCTGAGCAGAGGCTTCTGGCTTGCCCCGTGAGTTATGACTGTGCTTGCTCTGGCATGGGGGAAACTGAAACGGCTGCTGTTCAAGGTGATGCCGAGCTCTGGGAGGAAACTCGCATTGTTGTAGATTGACTTCTCCATTTCTCCTTCTTTGTATGGGTGTAACCATCCTGCCACAACATCATGGTGGGCCTGTGATTAGAAACAGACTGATTTTTAGATTCATATTTGAAGAATATTACCCTGTCTGATCACACTGGGACTTTTCAGCCCTGACTCCAGAGCTGCTTGAAAGCGTCCTGAGAGCTGCAGTGGGACACCCTGGTGCCTGAGTCCCTCCATCCCCTGTCAGTCATTCCTCTGCCATGTCCCCGCACACTCTCCCACCTCCACCAGTGCCACCTGGTCACTGTCACCATGGATGTGAACCATTCTTCTCAGGTGATGGCAGAAACAGTCTGTGGAGTCCCAGCCTATTTCTCTTCTCTGGCTTCTCTCCTGGAACAAGGTAGCAGAATCAGGTGGAAGATGAGCAGAAATGCCCCTCTTGTCCGTCCTCCCTCCCACTTTGCCTGACCTTGTTAGGGCATGGTCTTCATATGAACTAAATTACAAATAAGCCAGCTCAACTTTGCCCACATGGCAGCTCTTATACCATCACCAAGATGCTTGACCTTGCTTAAAGCTCTGTGTGGCAAGGACTGCACAGATGCTTAAAGAGGGGAGGGATGTGTGCTGAATGCCTTGCAGGATGAGTCTTCTACTGCTTTATCAGCAACAAAAGGGACATTCTGGGCTGATCTGCTAAACACAGGGTTGGGAAGAAGGAAAGTTTACCAAACCAAGACAAGAATGACCAGGAAGAAACAAAAGATGTGTCAGACTGCTTACCAACATGTGCCAGGTGAGGTGCCTGGCAGGAGTGACTCACTGTGGATTACCACTGTTTACTTACTCATATTGCTAACCTTGGAAAAAGAGAATAATTTAATAGGACCCAGCAGTGGGGGCATTTGGTCATTCAGGGAGAAAGAAGCATTTAGAATAGGAAGCTATCCTATTCTAGCAGCTGTAGCAGCTGACCAGAAACCTGTGAGTTGGATTCAAAGGGCTAAATTCTTACCTGAAGCAAAATTTATTCATAAATAAGCAGTCAAAAAGATAACTAGAACTGTGCATATATGCCATGTGTGTGAAAGCTAACAAAGATCTCAGGATGCAAATCACCGTGGAAAGGAAAAGCATTACAGGAGAGATGAGCATGTAACCAGCGAGAAGTCAGAACCTCTGGATATGAAAATAGAGATGTGTGGAACATTAAGACTGGGATTTGAGTAATTAGGCAATTAATTATTTCTTGGCATTTTAGAGTCTGGTCCTAGTAATTTGATCAGGAATTGCCTATTCCTTACACAATTACAAAAGTTAAAGCTGTATTTAAAGATATAAGTATCTGCCTGAGCAGGTGTCACTGATTTAGGCAGCAGTAGATTGCATGGGCACAGGGTGGTTCCACTATGACAAATTACTGGTAAATTGTTGATTATTGTACCTTTTCTTTAAACTTAAATTGGTACTTTTCTCTTACTCCTAATAGTGCTCTTGACTGTCGCTGTTTCTGTTCTTCTTGCCCAGTCCAATTAGATTTCTGTGGGCCAGGAACAAATTGTAATGCTTGATTACACTTCGTTATTACTTTTAGTTTTGTGGGTTTTACCCCCTGCTAACTTCCCTCCAAGGCAACAAGTACAAACAATTCCATTTGTGTGAAGAAAACTCTGTGCTTATTTTGAAACAGCACCATTTAATACTCTATTGAGTTGTAATGGAGCTTTTTGTATTGCATAATCCTTAACATAGTAAGGTGTTGCACGGCATAGCTCTGCTTTCACATCTGATTCATTAGGGTAACACTAGTATAGGTCTATAGCGGAAGATAGCAGCAATACTAACTTCTTACAGTAACTCTATACAAAAGAAAATGCTTTCCCTGCACTAAGGGTGTATAGGCACTGTCTAGTGGGCTGAAAGCACAGAGGGAAGAGCCAGGAACTCCTGAGATTTATTTTTTTGAGGTCACATCCACCAGGATAGGTGCAGACAAAGATGGGAGGCTCCCAGCTGGTCAGACACAGCCAGCCCTGCTCAGGAATCTGTATGGCACTGCTCCATGGGCCTGTGGCTGCAGGGCTTCCGTGCCAGCCGGGTGCGCAGTGAGTGGAGAACCTGGCAGAGGTTCTGTCTGTCTGTATCTGCCCCTATAGTCTAGGGAGCATAAAGTACACCTCTATGGGCTTTTATAGAGATTGCCTTTGTTGTCACTGAAGTCAGTGAGATTTTTTGCCATGGACTTCAATGAGAGCACCTGGAGTGTAGTGAAAGGTAAACAGAGGTCAAGTGAATCCACCCACTTCTAATTTGGGTGGGACAGAGTTTAGGCACTTCCCCCTGCCGAGCCTAGGACATCAACAAGACAAACTTCCTACTTCTTAATTCATCCTTGTACTATTGAGAGCCAACACTATTTTCAAAGTGTTTTGGCTAAGTGGTGAGTATTGTTAGCAATTACAAGTCTGTGCCAGTACTGTTAACAAAATTTACATTTCTAATTTTTTTTGTTTTCAAACCATCTATTCCCCTCTCTGGAAGATAACAGTTTTGCAGTTAGATTATGTGTCTTTCAGTCTGCATTCTCCTTACTTTGTGCAAAAAGTGCACAAAAACTTACTTTACAGGAGTAAAAGGCAAGTTTGGTAGCTTCAGTATATTTTTTTACATACAGAGTTATCACCATGAATTAATTACTTCGTGTGTTAGGATGGAAGGTAAGAAAAGGTGTGACTCGAGGCAGATGCTCTGCGGATTCTTTTTTCTTTCCTTACTTAAACTCTCCTTTTCTTGCAGAAAGAGGACCTCCAAATATATGAAAAATACTGTCAGAACAAGCCAAGGTCTGAAGCTCTCTGGAGACAGTGTGGAGACAGCATCTTTTTTCAGGTGGAATTTCACTGCAGACTAGCAGTGCAAGACTATCAAAGCTTGTTTTCCTTCTGTATCTCTTCTTTCTTTACAAAACTTAGAGAAATAGACTTTTCTGCATGCTTCTTATACTGATGGCAGGTCCTCAGTACGTGTCAAGGTGCTCTCTACAGGAGACTAGGTAGGTAGAGTAGCAAGTAGGTTTCCTGGACAGGAGCCTGATTCTCCTGTGCTGGCTTCTTTGCAAACCCCAGATGATTGCAATCTCATGAGCAGGGCATGCCAGATTTCGACACTAAGTTGAACCTAAACATTAGCTCTTGTTTAGATATATTTTCACTGTGGCATAAGTAACCTGGAAACTCTTATGCAGATGGAACAAATTTCTCTCTCAACTAATTCACAGACATATAATCTTCAGATTACCAAATGATAATTGTCTTGGTGTCTTGCCTGTGCTTCAAGAAACAGTTGTATTTTTCTTCCCTGCTGTCTCTTACAGGAATGTCAGCGTAAATTGGATCACAAACTCTCACTAGATGCTTATCTCTTAAAGCCAGTCCAGAGAATCACCAAGTACCAGTTGCTGTTAAAGGTAAGTTCTCCGTGACAGTGCAAAGAATTCCAATGCATCGCTTGTTTTACTTACAGAATTGCATATCAGCATTATTTTCTGAAGGACTACCTGGAAATAAATCCTCTCTCACTTCTTCAACACATACTTTGTAATGCTAAGTTGTAAAATGGTAACAAACAGTCAAAGAAAAGACTTCTATTTCAGAATAAGTACCGCTATTACTTAACAGTACTAATATACTAAGCAATAGCAGTATATTATTATATATATATACTGCTATATATATATAAAATGAGATATTTTATATAGTATTTTATTGTCTTATTTATTGTTTTATTTATCTTTAAATGGGCTGCAATTTTATTTGCTAATAGCTACCATGGCACTGGTCAAATTGTGCCAGTTTAAGCCATGTGAGGATCTGGCTGGCCATTCACTTGTGCAGTATTCCTGTGACCTGTTTATTGACTTTACACAAAACTGTAGAATCCAAATATTGAAGGGTGATATTAACAAGGATGCAACTTCACTGATTCCAGTAGATGTAGCTCAACATAATCCAGAAGTAAATTTGGCTCTATTTCTTGAAACTATTCTGTGACAAGGGAGAAAATGTCAAGGTCTCCAGAACAGCAGGAGTAAACCAGATTCTACTTTTAATTTGAAATATGACTGTAAATAAAACCAAGATTAGATCAAAGAGTAAAATTCTCAGGCAAAACAGGTTGCAGCCATTGGGGTTGAAGCTGGTCAGACCAGTTTTGTACTTAGTAACAACACATTGGCATGGACATTTACTTTGTCAGGGATTATGAGACCTGTGAAGATGGTGCACTCTTTCCCTGGCAGCAGGAGCATTCAAAAGTGTAGGAAAATGGGAGTCAGTGAAAAACTGGTAACAAACAAGTGCCTACGAAGGCGTGGGTCTTGAGTGATAGGCAGACCAGTTTTAAATTCTGGGTCACAATTATTGCAACTGTCTGGTTTCAATCAGTTTAGCTAATATTATAAAGCAGCATGACCACTATACAGAGAGCAGGGATCGATCCTTAGCCTAGAAACTGTGCAACAGGTACTATAGGAATGCAACCTGCTTATACCTTCTAAGCCCTGGTCACCCAAGCACTTGGGGAGAGACTGCTGCTGTTTGGGGTTTCCAAGAACTACCTTTTTGCAGCCCTGTTTTACAGGAACATTAAGTGCCTCAGCTTTAGGATTAAATTATTTCCAAACTCAAAATGTGGCTGAAAATGATATGCCTGAATGAAAACCATGTCAATTGCCACCCCTGCTGAAGGGATCTAATTATTACTATAATAAAGATTACTAAAGTTAGTAGAGTCTTGATTCATTCCTAGGTGTATTTCTGGAGCATAGTTTCTGTTGACATTATGGTCAGCATAAGGAAACAAAACTAAACTCGCTTACTGTACAGTTCTTAGTGAGGTGCTATTATTACAAGAATTTATTTCTTAGTTTCTTCACAGCTTGCATTTCTGAAGTGAAAATTGCATCTAGCCAAACACTTTTTTCATTCCACTGGTAGATATATAGGGTAGGGACAAGTCAATATCGATGAATAAAATGGTTATTTGGTTATGAATTCTGTCACTGGAACTATTGTCTCATTAACAATCAATAAATTTATTCTTTCAGCTGATTAATGGATGCAGATTCCAAGCATCAAAATCACAGGTCACTATATGTGACAGTAATCTGTTACCTTACTTCTTCTGTTTAATGGTAGGAATACTGATTGGTTTTGGTTTCAAATTCTATGGTGTAGCCTTGGGGTTTTCCAGCTGCTTTGAGACGCATGTCTTCTCAAGACTGTACTAACCATATGTGGGTTTGTATCTGTTAGCCTTTTCTTCCCTATGTGCTTTTAGCAAAGATATAGAGTCTGATTCTGATCTCAGGTGGATACTCATTGGCAGTAACTGCTTTCTATACAATACAGTGGGTAAAAAACAATCCGTGCATCTGAATCATATTCAGGGCTCCTCTGTAGGCAGAAGAGCAAGAGGCAAGGCAGTTAATTTCATTTAAAATGAAGATTTTAGTGTCTTTCAGGATTTGCATATGTTATAACCATTAACAAGAAGAGAATTAAGTCCTGAGCTATGACTACAACTTTTCAAGCAAAAGACACATATAGAAATAAGAAGAGTAATCCTTGAAAGGAACTGTACTGGGCTATGTAACTAGTTGGCCCCAAATATTTGGAACTCTAAATAGGATCTCTCTATGTGAAATGATTACAGAAATTAAGCCCTCAAAAGATTTTGTTTGTTTCTTTGCTTTGGGCATGTACTTCTTAACTTGTCCAGAACTTTGTCTCTTGTTCCTTGTGCAAGGGTTGGAGGGTGGAATAACTTCCCTTATTTCAAGCAGAACATAATGTTTGATGAATTTTTGCGAGAGGTCAGCATTGTTCTTCAAAATTACTAACTCTCAAAAAAGGTTTTCAAATTTGCAAATGTGGATCTGTAGATTGTAGTGCAGAGGCAGAGATTAAGAGTTGGGGAAGATTTATAGTAATCTGGCCTATTTCACCCCTCAAAAAAAATTAACAGCTGAAAAACCTGTACTACAGATTAAAAAAAGTCTCATTTAATTTAAGGATGAGAGATTTGTGAGATGATTTGACCATAAGTCTGTAAGCATCTACACAGGAAGTGACTTCTTCCATGCAGAATTTCTTTATCTGACAAGAGCTTGCTAAGCCCTGATGAGTGGAATGTCAAACCTGCCAAATTCAGACTAGAAATTAATTTATTTTTTTAACAGTGGTAATAAGTACCTTGTGGAACAAATTGCAAAAGGAAATGGTGAATTCTCTAACACCTGAAATCATTATATTAAGATTGAGTTTCTTTTCTAGCAAATGTGGAGTAAAAAAAACGGATGTAATGCTGTGACACGCAAAAAATTCATTGTAAATATGCCAGAATGGTTCTGTCTCATCTTAAATGAACCCATAAAATTTGAAAATGTCCAAAAGGTCAAAATGTACATCCTCAGTGACAATCCTGATGAATGTCCTGTTTTGTCTTTTGTTTTGGGGTTTTTTTTCTTTTTTTTCTCCTATAGTTCCGCTACTTTGTCTATGCAGCACAAATTTCAGGGAGGATTGTCTTATGGTGGCTTCTGGTATAAGAATTTTTCAAGTAGCTTTCATATCTTTTTTTAATCAGGAAATGCTGAAGTGCAGCAAGAATTCGGAGGGTACCGCTGAATTGGAAGAAGCCCTGGCCACGATGCTTGATATCATCAAATCAGTAAATGACTCCATGCACCAGATAGCAATCACAGGTTATGAGGTATTGTTTGCTGCTGTTGCTCTTACTCTGGTCTTGACCCATCCAGTGTTCCTCTCATCGTAGATCATGCTGTGCCCATGGCTGGTACACTTTGCAGGAGCCTGTGCCACATTCTTGAAGGATGCCACTCAGTGGCATGTTGTGGTGACCAAAAATCCATGTCAACATACCTGTCATGTGGAGGTGGGGTGTGAATGTGGGGAGGAAGTGGGACCAATATTGTCCTTCTGAGTAATCACACCCAAAACTCATTTGTAGGTGAGAGGTAGCAAGTGTGACAGGCATAGCTTAAGAAATTTGCTGAAACTTTGTGACTGCTATGCAACTCAAGTGTTTCCAAATCTTTTGCACTTTCAAATGGCTTCCATTTAAAGTGGGTAATAGAATCCATCCCAGTGACTGGCAAACTCATTATCTGAAACATGAAATAACTACAGTACAAATCAAATGCCACAAATGTATGTATCTCTCTGCTGAAGCCCCACTGAAGTCATATGACTTTCAAGAAATAGTGTTGCCTACCTAAAATGAGCCCTTAAGTGAGAAGTGGAAGTGATTGACATATAAAGGAGAAACACGCCTGGTGAAATGAGGCCTGAGGGTGATGTGGTTGCCCATTTTGAAATAGCTGCAGGGTGAAAATATCAAGAAAAAAAAATGTACTGAGAATCTGGGTTCAAAGAATTATTAGATCAGAGTAACAGGGTTTAGTCTGGACACCAGAAAAACAGTATTTTGTGCAGAATGTGACTTCCCGAGAAAGTGCTGGGGTCTATACTGTCTGTGTCTGCGTGGGAAGAGTTATTCTGTGTTTTGCAGGAGGGAGTGGTTTCAGGAGTTTTAATTTCTCTAGTTCTCTCTTTTGTGCAAGTGCATCTTGTAGCTGAGGAAACCATGCCCTCTGTCAGCATCGTTGTATAAATTAATTTAACTGCTTTCTTGGCTGTATGTCATAGATCCACAGCTGTACACAGTTGGAGATGCTCCTGTGGATTGTGCATTGCATTTGAAATAAAAATATGAGTTCTTATTCTGCAGTAGCTGTACTGGGTTGAATGTGAAGCTGTGGCCACCTTGTTATATTAGTAAACACATAGACGAGCTGTAGTGCCTGTGGATCCGAGAAACACCACAGGTCCTAAGCATAACTTAGGTCTCCCAAACCTGACAAACTGAAGTAAAGCATACACTTTACCCCAGCCTTCTGCACAGCTATGAGCTACACCCATTATGAATTGATCAGTGGGGTCTTGCTCTGTATGTCTTTGCACCAAGTGTTGGGTTTAGATTAAGAATATAGCATGAAGTTTTCATGCTTAGTTTAGAGTAGCAGTAGCTTTTTGACATGATTTCCATCTAATTTTCAGGTTTTCCAAGTTTTCTCATGGTAAGAGAAGCCTACTATATATTCAGATTTGTTGGCCAAACAGGAATAGTTCATTAGCTTTTTAATTTCTCCAACATACGAGGACAAACCCAGCATCTGACTGTTTCTGCCATTGAAAGTTCTTAAAGAATTCTTTACTAATATCTCTTCTGATGGAGCAGAAATGCTATATGTTTTTGAATCTTCACTGAACAAATCTTAATTTCAGTAACACAAAAGAAAACACTGGTCTGAAAATGAAATATTTTATGCTGGTGTAATTGGATGTAAAAAAAGTATTGTCAGCTATACATTTTATTTAAATGTAGAGAGACAAGCCAACAGCTTAAAGTGACTCACTACAAATGAGGATTTGTCCAAATATATTTAAACTGCTACTGATAAAACCCTTGAGACCTCTAAAGCTGAATGGTAAAATAATTTTAATTCTGTATGTTTTATTTCTATTTGTATTTCCTGAGAATGAAAACAAACSTGGTTCACTTTAGTAGTCAGTTTTCCTTTTAGTTTTCCTACTCTTCGGAAGTTATTTTGTTTTTTTTTTTTAAAGCCAGTGGCAAGGCTTGTGTTCACTTTTCCATCACAGTAGACAAACTTTCCCTTCTAGCACTTTTGTTTTGTGAAGTTTTTCTTGGATCAGTATAAATGAACATCGAGACACATCTCTGCTGCTTTCAGTTTCTCCAGACTTTCTTTTATGGACTTTCTAGGGACAGGAGTCTTTGTCCTGGTGCCACTGTTCTCAGCACTCGGGGTGGTTTTGCTTGATGTGACTTTTTGAGTCGCTGGTTGCGGTGACAGCCTGCTGGCTCCTCCTGGGGTTCCCAGCAACTGCTGCACAAACTGGTAACTTGCACATTGCTGAACATGTTACCTTGTTCAACAGTTTCTCTTTTGAAACAATCAAGTCTTCATTTGTATTTGCAGGAAAGATAGGACTTTTCCTGTGTGTTTTTTTTGGTTCGAGTCCATTTGGTTTCAGTAGTGAGTCTTTTACAGCCTTCTAGGTGTCAGGAGAAATAGATTGTAAAAGCTTCTCTAAACCATTCTGGTTATGGCTAATTCTGAGTGTCTCAGAGATTCATTTTAGAAAAAATATGGATACCCTGGATATTATTATTGTAGACTTCAGCCAGTCAATATGGGCATGAGAAGCTCAGGGATACAGCATGTCTTTTATTTCCCCAGTTTCCACTGTTTCTGTTTCATCCCCAAAGAGAAAGGTAGCTTTCCTCCTGTCTTTCCCAGTTTAAATGTATGTAGTTACAGTAATTTTACAAAAATCTGTTTTTAAACAGTTCTGTAAGGGATGGGCAGAAGAGCTTCTCCAAGAAAGGTAACATATTGTCCTGAGCAGAGGGGATCTATCCAGATTCCTATCCATATAAATGTTGAGGTCATCCTTTTGCCTATTCCTTACTTTCAAATCTCAGAGTAGTTTTGTACGCAGGAATTCAACAGAGCATTCCTGTTCCTTTTCAGCTTCTACTTTTGAATTTGCCAGCCTTCCGTGAAGTGCCAGATAGTAGCTCCAAGGACTAGATTTTTGCCTCTGCTTTGTTAGCTGAACTGAAAGACATGACAAAGTAGAACATGGCTGCTGTGTAGCCCAATGCTGACAGCATTCCTGAGATATAGTGTGTTACATGATTATTAAATGAGGTGAAAGAGGATGAACCCAGTAATTTCTTCTCCCCGTTCCACCTGTCCCAGGTGCTCAGCTGTGATGCCAAATAAACACCTCCCATTGCTCATGAAACCACACCCCATCTTGTGGAGTCTTTCCCACACAGGCATGGTAGAAATACTGGCCTAGAACACCTTTCAGAGAAGGATATTACGCCAGCAGAAAAGCAGGTTTTGTGGCAGCTCATGAACGCTCCTAATTGCATAGGATATTTTGCTTCTTGGACCTGTGCACATGCAGACTAGAAGAGCTGAACTCTTGTGTAAGAAATTGCTAACATGTAAGTTTGGGGTTGGTTTTGGTTTTGTTATTTTTAGATAAAGCCACAAAAAAGGTAGAGTAAAGCTTGGAGAGCAGAAGTTTTAGAGAGGTTTCCTGCGATCATCCTAACATTTGTATACAATCTGGCCTGGGTAGTTTGTCCATGAGTTATGCAGCACTTAAGCCATTCATATGTATCTCATCTTCCATAAACATGAGACACAGTGTATTGTTCTAACAGGGAATACTTATATTTGAGATAGCGATCAAATCCTCCATTTTAAATAAACTTCCTTTAGGACAAAATATTGCTGTCCCTAGCACAAGTTACCAGAAACAGTGTCCTCCTCTTTATTTGCTGCCCACACTGAAGAGAGAGTCCAGGGCTTGTGGGCTAATATTCAGTCTTTTGTGGGATTGCTGCAGACTGTCATCCCTGTCCATCCTCTTTCTCTCTGCAGTGGTAGCCTCCCACTTCACTTGCTATAATCCCAGTCCTAGATCCAAGATTGAAGAGATGGATTTATCACAAGAGTTAAACTGAGCTTCTGGATCTCAGTGCCGTATCGAACAGTGCGTGGAGTGACAGAAGCCTCTCACCATTGTCAGAACTATGTAGAAAAGATGTTTGTTTTTTTTTATTTAGCTTTACATCTCATCAATACACTTTTCACAGGCTTGCAGTTTACACCTGCATGCACATATAAATAGAAACACACACAGTCCTGTATGCACGAATAAAAATCCAACTCTATATATTAGAGATGAAAGACATAGAAATTACTGAGGTTTTTTGAATGCTTTGGAGAGTCTAACAATACCCTGATATGGAAAAGCACCTAATCAAACCCTGGTCTTGCAGTTGGATCTAGAGTAGAGGATGGGGAGTGAGAGGGACTACAGGGTGCAATCTGTAGTTTAAGAAATCAGACATTCCCACTTGGAGCCAAGGTCCTCACCTTGTAATTAACAGAACATACAAATGTTGACAATAAGTACTTTAATAATGCACTGAGCTTATTCCCTCAACTTATTATACAAAGCACTCCTAGAAAAACTTGCTGCTAGGATAATTATGTTAATCATTATTTGTTGAAGCCCATTCCCATATAGATGTTGCCATGTCCCCTATTCACACATTGCTACACTCTTTAGTATTGAACTGTGCTATAAATGTTTGTGCTGGTGGCATCTGAGCCGAATATTTGTATCAGTTGAAGTATTTACCCATCAGTAGTCCTC
Organism: Oceanodroma leucorhoa; assembly: GCA_030449065.1. Classification (NCBI taxonomy): domain Eukaryota; kingdom Metazoa; phylum Chordata; class Aves; order Procellariiformes; genus Oceanodroma; species Oceanodroma leucorhoa. The sequence goes on along the minus strand of JASVER010000021.1, from coordinate 3,151,062 downwards.
AGAGAAGGGCTTTAACTTAGAAAGGTCTGGTTCCTGCTCAGTTTCACTCTCCCTCAGGTACTTTTATGGCTCCTTGGTGCATTTACTCCCTCTTTGCCCAAGGCTGTGCAGCATTGTGTAGTTTGCAGATGGTAAGCCGAGAAACTATTGACAAAACTTTTAAAGACTATTTTACAATGGGAGGGAATTACACACCTACGTATCTCTAGGTACCAATCTGTGTCTTCAGTCATCTAAGCATCTTTCAAGGTTTTGCCCAGCAATAGAATAAGCTTGTAGCAGAGCAGAAACTGAACCTACATCTTTCAGAGCCAAGGCCTTTGCTGGGATATCTGGACTGCACTGGGCCTTCATACTGCCTTGGAGTCAGGATTCTTGAAACCCGGCTCTTGTCAGAAGATGCTTTCTCTGAGGTTATCAGAGGGGACAGCTTGTGTGTCAGATCCAAAGAGGTCCTGAGGCAGACCTTAGACACTAACTATGAATGGGGAGACAAACTGAGAATTATGGACATGAAAAACAATGGGTTAATTGTTATATGAAAAAACCATACAGGTTTAGCAAGGAGACGTGCAGATGGGATTCCAGCTGTAACATGTCCACTCTCCAAAACAAGGGATGCCTAGACACATGTCTCTGCCTGGAATCTTAAACACCACTAGGGGAAAGAACTGTGCCTGGGATTACCCTAGTTTGAATGTGATGTAGGCTCTCTCTTTTCTTTGCTTGCTAGGGGGATGTCAGTGAGCTTGGCAAGCTGTTGATGCAAGGTTCCTTCAATGTGTGGACTGACCACAAGAAGGGGCACAACAAGGTGAAGGACTTGGCTAGATTCAAACCGATGCAGAGACACCTTTTCCTCTATACAAAGATGCTACTTTTCTGCAAGAAACGGGAGGAGAACACAGATGGCCATGAGAAGACGGCTTCATACAGCTTTAAAAATTCATTGAAGGTAATAAATGTGATAATGGTGGGGGAGAGAAATAAATCTGGTGTTCTCACAACACGGGGATGTTTTCATGTGGAGACTTGAAGAAGGTACACATATCTGCAGCTATCTTGCAACCCTGACTAAATGAAAGCTCCCATTCAGTTTTGATCTGGAGACACACCCAGCCATATGTCCGGCAACTCTAGATGTGAACCTTGGTTTTGCAACTCGATACAAACGGGCACCTTGTGTGTTCTTGCCCAGCGTCCCATAAAGAGAAGCAAGACTTGAATGGACCTGCATTTCTCATTGTTCTGCCTATAAGCATCCTCCAAGTTCAGTTCTATTGTGAGTTTTACTATTGACATCAGCTGAGCAGATATATTCTGTGACAGTAATAGCTACAGATGAATCACAGTGCAGCAGAAGTGCCCTTTTATTTGCAAGGGTGACATTTCCAGATACGAGTCAGGACATTTTCTGTTAAGATGAGATTCACAAGTAGGCCAAATTTTCCCTTTAAGCGCATTGGTGTGACACTTGTGGCTTCAGACAACTAACATGGGTCATCAAGTGTAATGCTGCAAACTTATTACAGGATAACCAGACAGGAATTGTAACAGAGCCTGGTTCAAGGAGTGAACCAATTTGTATAAATGTTTGAAGTTTCTTTCTGTGGGGGTAGCAGGAATGATGACATAATAAAAGCTGTTTAAATCTTCAAATCTAATGCTGAGGCAAATCAGAACAAGGGGGATGAACAAATACAGGAACAAGATGGGAAGCTCGTAAGTATAGTATCAGCTGGACTTCAAAATTGTGGTTAAGAATCTATCATTTAAGAAATCTAGAATTATTTTCTTCAGTTCCTTGTTCGTCTTGCCCAGTTAGGCACTTAGCTCCTTGTTCACCTCTTTTTTTAATTTTCCTGAAACTATATCAGATTTTTTGTGTTGTCTGGATTTGAAGATGAGTCCTTAAATCTCATAAAGCCCTGTCCCATCCCTCTTCCTCTCCCACCAACAGGTCCGTGATGGCAAGTTGAAAATACCATCCTCCTCAAACTGAAAATTTGTATAGATGGACAAGAGCCAGAATAGGGTTGAAAACTGACCTATAGTTCAAGCAAAAAAAGCAAAGAGGATAAACTCATGATCAGACATTAGCTTGTGTTACTTTTGAGCACTTAATTTTTTTTTTAATTTTTCCTGTAACAGTCAAAAAGATGAATGAGAAATTAGATGTTGAGAAACATGTTCTGAATTTTACTTTTAATGACTCCCTAAGGTGCAAAAGTGAATACAGCCTTTTAAAAATGCTTCTCAGAGGATAAAGAGTTTAAAGACTATTGACATAGACTATTGACATTTTCCAGATTCCAACTTCTTCCTTTCTGTTTTGAAACAGATGAGCACTGTGGGCATTACAGAAAATGTAAAAGGGGATAACAAGAAGTTTGAGATCTGGTATAATGGCAGAGAAGAGGTCTATATCATTCAGGTAACAACAATCCTTTTTTTCCAAGGACTATACTTCCTTTCAATTGAATTGTTTTTAAGAAAGTTTTCAGTTTCATGACTTTCACTGTCCTGTACACTCAAGAAATAACAGCCATTGGAAGCTTCATTGTTGTGTTGGCACTGAAATTACCAATTTATCATTGTGAAAATGGTCACGATTTCGGGTAAAAGAGGAAACTTTTAAAAGAGTGGAAAATTACTTGGAACGCTGGACAGGACCTTAGATTCATGGTAACTTTTCCATCTTGAAGAGCGTCCTCTGCTTTGCTCAAAGCCGGCCACAGTGTTCCTTGGGAAAATCGAGAGCAAATGTAGGTCAGGGCAACCAAGAGATTGGCAGCATGCTTTAACTACATCTACTTTGCCTTTTCCTCTTGTGTTCTCAGGCATCTTCTGTTGAGCTGAAAAACACCTGGATTTCAGAGATTCGCAAAGTCCTGACAGGACAGCTGGAAGCATGTAGAGGTAGGACACACAGAGCGAGATCTGGTAATGTTGCCTTCCTTCTGTAGCTGTGTGTGACAACATGGAGCTGGGATGAGTTACAGTGCTGTCCATTACCACCAGTGAAATCAGCAAGAACGGATCTTCTATGTGAGGATCAGCTGGGTGGTTGCAGCATTGCTGGGATTTAAACCCTTGTCCTGATCAAAGAAAATTTCTTAGAACTTTAGAAATGGCATGGATAATTATTCCATTCACAGTTAGTCTGAGGAACATGATTTTCCTCTGTTCTCCCTCTCAAGCTGCAACCCTAGAAACATCAGCATGTGAGAAGATGGGGTCCCAGTCTTCGCTTTGTGCCTTCTTGCAGACCTGACACAAAAGCTCTCCTTCCACATACGTGACCAGACACGGCAGCTGTTCCTCTCCGTCCTATTGTTTGTTTTGCTTTGTGTGGTTTGAGGGTTTTTATTTTAAATCTAGTCACCTGCCTTATGTTTTAAATGTCAGTCAGTTATCCCATCTTCTTATCTTAGTGACCTCCCTATAAAACACGATCAATGACATTTCCCTCTCTCACAAAGATGTCACTATGAAGGTGATATGTGACGTGCTCAACACGTGAATGATTGAAGCCCCATAAGCACCTAAAATAGTGACACCCTTTTTTATGTAAGATATTGAACCCAAGACAGACAAAATTCAGTTAGGTTATTCCAGACAGTAAGAGAACATAGTGACGAAAGCTATCTGAGACGCTATTCTATTTATGAGCAAGACTGTACAGAGTCTCTTAAAAGCCATTTTTCAGGCTCTCTTAGGACAAAAAACCATAGCTGTGTTCAATACACATAGCTATGTGTACACAGCTTTTCTTGGGCCCTGGCATTGCTTCTTACCTTGACCTGTCATTTTCTGCTTCTCTCATACACACACCTCTCTTTAAAGCAATGCAAGCAAAGCCTCTCCACCCACATCCTTCAGATTCCTAAGCAGACTTTGTCCTAAGTGGAAACCTGTGCCTCTGCTTTAACTGTAGAGGTCACCTTTATTTTAATTGTCTGTTTCACAAAGACAATGAGTTCTTACAACCTCCCTAAGTGGAGAGAAACAACTATGCACATTAGCCTCAGCAATTTAATCCAACCCATAACAATATACTTATTTACAATGCTTACTACTCAGCTCTGTTGTTACTATTCTTGCCTTCATCCTTTCTCCTTTTTATTCTGTATTTCACTGTGGTCAGTTCAGCAGGAACTGCTGAGGAAAGAACTCAAGATTCTTATCAGTGCAGTTTCAGGATTTGATCTAGGGACTCTTTGATATGGTTTGTAACATTTACTTCTGAAGTATAAAAGCTGGCTTTACTTAGCTACCACAGAAGAGTAGAGTAGCTTATGGAGAAAATGTATGTGTTTAATAGGATAGCATGCTAATCCCCCATGTGTGTTTCTAGGCAAAGAAAATGAAGCTTGTATGTCACCCAGATGAGCATTTGTGAAATCTTCGTAGCATACGAGACCTATATGCTAGAGTTACTATGCATTTTCCAGAGAAAACTATGCAGGAATCAAGACTGAAAGTTTTTGAAAACATTTACATTTTTATATTCTTTATTGTTCTGTCTTAAGATCATAGGATCCTAGAATATTTCAGGTTTCAAGGGACCTCAGGACATCACAGTCCAACGTCTTACTCAAAGCAGAGTCAGTTATTGGTCACACCAAATTACTCAAGACTTTATCCAGTCTGGTCTTGAGAACATCCAAGGATGACTTTCATCCTACTCTGAGCAAAGTCAAGCTTTCCTTCATTGTGAATCCAGCAGAACAGCAGCCATAGGGCAGAAATTGTATCTTATATGCTATTGCAACTCTTCCCATTGCCTTTTCCCAAATGATCACATGAATCAAAGCCCTTATTACAATACTGACGGCAGGAAGCAAATGCTTTGTCCTGTGGTTTTAAACAGTTGTTTCTATTTCCAGTGACTCATGAAAGAAGAGGCTTTAATTCATGCTTAATCCAAGACTGGATATTTCTCCAACTGTGCATTGTAATGAGAGAAGGAAGAGGGAGACATTTATTTGTCTGGGCTGTTTTTAATGACTGTTGTTAGGAGTTGCACAGGGGGTTGGAATGTTGGAAGGAACCAGCTGAGATGAATGAGTGAGTAAAGGGCAAAGAAGGTGGCCAAAGGTATGTGATAAATAGTTTAACATATGGGTCATTAATGTCCAAACACTTAGTGTATATACACCTCCTATCATATACTGCAGTGAGCATGGAACGCTAACAAGGCTTTGGGTAACACCTTGATCCGTCAATCCCAAAGAGCATAATTGCCTCTTGCAGACAAAGGAATTACAGATGCAGCTTAAGAGATTTGTGCAAGGCTGTGAATCAGTTGCCAAAACCAGGAATGGAGCTACTTCCGACTCCCCACCCAGAGTGCTCCTTTCTCCCAGCATTCCCACCCACAAAAGACTCTTTAATCTTTCAGTGCTGCCCCTGTCCCTTTGTCTGTTCTCCTTTCATTGACTGGAGCTTCATCTTCTTCCAGAGTGAAACAGCCCCAGGATCTCAGCAATCTGAGAGTTTGAAAGCAGCTCCTTCCGTTGCCTTGTCACTTCTCAGTGTGTGACTTTCCTGGCCTTGAAAACCAGGTTGTCAGCATCTTTCTTATCATCTTTCTCATCATCTTTCTCCACTCAGCAGTAACTGGACATAGGTACAAATGAGTCTGTTGCTACCTTGCAGCTATGCAAAAAGAGTGAACAAATGGCATCTGAGTAACATTTTTATTATTGCTGTTTGTCCAGGATGCTGAGCAAAAGCATTCGTCAGAGGGATGGGGATATTTTCTACTAGACGGTACGTGTGCAAAAGGGCTGACGTACATGTGTTGCTAAATCCAGAAAAAGCTGTGAGCCACAAAACTTGTATTCTAGGAAAAATGCCAATATGTCCATTCCCTAGATCCAACGTGTGCAATCAGCTAGGAAGAGGTACAGAGGAAAGAGAAGGTAGTAGGGGAAGAAATTTCTTCTGCACTGAAAAATGTGGGTAGAAGAGCTGTTCGGGTGAGCTAAGTTTTCAGCCTTTAAGATCACCATATGCCTTTCTCTTCAAGTACGAGTATTCCATTTTAATTGCAGCAGCAGTCAAAATCTCTCCTATCCTATTTCTCTCTCTCTCTCCCACCTTCTATGCAAATGAGGAAGCAGCTTATACCATTTGGAGCAATTTCTTTTTACTTTTTCTTTAACAGAAGCAAGTCAGCTGCACCAAAGAATCACCGAGAGTGTATACCACGCACCAATGGATACCTCCAATGCAAGCAGGTAACCACAACTATCATGGTGTATCAGGGCCATGTTTTTTGTCTTGCCTTTGTGCTTTTGCAGTACATAAATTCTTAGTTTTCTGTGTTTAGCTTCCTGGGTACAAACTTACTTGATTGTCTTCAAATTCTTTAAAGACATGTAAATGCAGGTAAAGGTTTTGCTCATGGGGAAACTAAAAAGAATTCATTTCAAAGATGATCATTTGGTTTTGCAAAAGAACCATATGCTCCGGATTAACTCAAGTTTAGACAAAACACATTGGAACATTTCCAGGATGTTAAATGGAGCTGTCAGCAAATTTTGTAATGACCCAATTGCTGGGCATTTTAATGCAAGTTGACATGGGATATCACTGTAAAATTTTAGCAGGATCAGTCTCTGTTACCAAGAGATCCCAGGTAACACAGCCAGCCTTTGAGAGTTGTACAACTCGATGCAAGAAATTTTAAACAGATGCAGTGCTGTTAATCCTGCACCATATTTTCTCTAGGCTTGGTTACATTTGCTTTGTTTAAGGTTTAAGCTTAAGGTTTAAGGGTGAAAATCTTATGGGATAAGAGAAAATTATTCCAGTGAAATATGAAATGCAATCACAAAAATATTTCAAATCAAACCAGATGTATGTCCCTCTTATAAAGCTCTTAAAGTGAGAATTTTCAGAGCAGAAATTATAGACAAAATATGTCAACAGAAGATTAATTAACTCCAGGAGGAAAGGCCATGTGATTACCTATTTGTCCTAGAGTGGATTAAACCAAAGGAGAGATGAAGTGCTTGTTGTCCTCACTCTGCCAACTAAGCCAGAGAAGGAGAGGTTAGATGCTTCTGCTCGAAATGCTGGGTTATTATAGGGTCAGGAAGAATATGGTAAGTCTTCATGAAAGAACAAAGCCCTGGGCTTTCATGAATGGAACAAAGCACAGAGTGTCCTCTTGGCTATTATAAACTGAGGCCACCTTGATCCTCTGTAATATGTGTCTTGGAGAGAAGCAAGAACGGGAGAATTGCAGCACAAGGTGGCTTTGCACTGGCTGATGTGAAATAGTGGATCCAGAACTCTCAGACTGTGAAGCCTCTTCTGCAGCCTGTTTTGGGATGCTGGCTGGAGGCAGAGGAGGAAGGAAGAAGCTAAACCTTGTGATAGCCACCCACGTGGGCATAGTCTGTATTTATGACTGACATGACTAAGCAGCCCCGGTTGTGAAAGGCGCTATAAGTAAGCCAGTGATAGATAGTATTATCTAAAGAGCAACCAGCCTCATCAGTGCTCTGCCAGTGGTTGGGGGCTAATTAATTACTGAGGTGTTATCTAACCAATAGACAGCCTCTCCTGGGTTGCCCATGTGTAACAGTGACTCTACTGTTTATTGGGAAATGTCAAACCTGTACTGTGACATTGGGGAAATCTGTTTGCAGGACAGTCTCTCATCCCTGAGCCATATCTGTTCAATGACAAAGACTCTCTCCTTTACTTGTTTATATGATATCGCAGCACTTGGGGCTGCAATTCCATGMGATAAGGCAGGGCTGGGCTGGCTCAGGACTGGAGGTGAGGTGGCTGCAAAACAGACACTTATGAGCCAGTGCCCTTAATACAGGCAGTTATTGAATGTTTCTAAGTCCTGTTCAATCTTTTAAAATTCTCTCTCTGTAAATTCTTTCCCAAAGTTTCAGTGTTTAATCCTAAAATGAGATGTCCTGTGGTATCTATTGCTGCTGTATCTCTCCCAAGGGATGGCTGCTGCATTTCAGTGATAATGAAATGATTCTTTTGTATTGTTTTCTAATCTGTTTAAACATATGAAACTTAAATAGACTATTGTTCTAACTGCTTAACTATCTGCTTTCTTGGAAATGACTGATTCAGTCATAGATCCATGTAAAAATATCCTGTGCACATAGATACACACAAACACTTGGAGTCTTACTGCAGACGCTGTTTCAGAGATGCTCGTGTGTTTTCTTAGTGTCTTTCTCACAGCTGTAAATCTTTAACTCTGTCAGCTGCATGTTTCACAGTTAGCCTAGCTGGGAAGGAACAGAGAAAAAAGAATAAGGAAATGTGAGTGTGCTTTGGATTTGTTCCCATATTTATTTTGAGCCCCATTTTGTACCTGACATCAGGCTGCAAAATCACATTTTGATTTAGTACAGGAGGTAACAGAGACCACTGTTAAGGTTCCTTCAGAAACAGGTCAGAGGTTGAAATACGAAGCAATGAGTCCCAGGCTGCCTTGTAGTTATAAAAGGTATTCACAGATCTCCAGTATTCCCATTGTTTTTAAGTTTTTAATGATACCTTGGACCTTCCCTTACAGCAAGACAAACCCTATGAATGTTAAGTATAACAGTTCATATGTTAATTGTAAACAGCAATGTAATTGCTGATACATGTTAATAATGAGCATTTTGGGAAAGAGTATTTCAGGCATGTAGATATAATGAAAAGTGTGGAACATTCAGTCTGCCAAGGATAACAGTCAAACACTCAAATTAAACCACCAGATATTTGCAAAACAATGAGGATAAGAACCATGAGAAAACCTTGCAGCTCGAATGCCCTACAAACCTGTGGCAGGGGTTCATTCCCATTACAGATGGCAAGGCCAGTACCTGTGCAAATCTGGCAAGATGGGTCCCCTCGTCTGTGGTTCAGCTGTAGATAGGGATAGCCCACTTSGATTCATGTTTGAAAAAGCAGAAGCAGCAGAAGGTGGGAGATCCTGGAGCCAGTGGAATCCATATGTTCCAATACATGGTATGACCTCTACGTGACAATCCAGTACCCATTTCTCTCTTGGAGTCACATGCACTTAGGCTGCAAAGAATGAAAAACTGGGGTCCTCTTTTCTAACCTGGTTTCCTACCCCTTCCTTCCAAATCTGTTGGACTTGCAAAAAGAGCTTGTGCAGACTTAACCAGTTTGTTCCTCCATTTTTCCCTTCTCAGCTCTCACTAAGGACATCCCTTACTGTGTGGTGTGGAAAGGAGGTGGGGGCTAGAATGGCTTTTTCCACCATACCTGCCTATACAGATGCAGAATCTATAGTGCACACAATTTTAAAACCTGCCTTTTATTCCTTAGGCTTCCATATCTGAGGGTAAGAAATAATGGTTAGTGCTCAGTTAGGCATTAAGCAGGAATGTAACTATTTTTGTATTTCTTTTGTCCAAAGGTATAGCAGGAAGTCATCAAGTATATATGAAAACAAATCTGAGACATCAAACGTGGAAGCATCTAACAATAAAAACAGGAATTCCAGTCCCAGCTCCAGACAAAAGAGAGGTAGGATTCTGACACAGAGCTTTTTGCTTCCAAAGGGTAATATTTTTATTTTTGCACACTCATTTCTAGAGTTTGCTGAGGATACTTTAGATGTATGTTGTTTAAACCCAACATCAAAAAAAAACCAACTCAGCTATAAAGCTCAGTGACTGTACCATGAAACTTCTTGAACACCAAGAGGTGTTACCAGTTTAGGATTTTTTAAGTCTGAGTTTTGATGCATTACAGCACTCTTTATACAACTGTGTTTTTTAAAAATAGAATTTTGGGGGGATAGTATGTGTGTTTTAACCTTCTATATCCTGGCTAAGTTGGTTTCTAGCCATATTTGATATTAAGATTGTCAATGGACGTTGCTAACAAATTTCCTTGCTTTATGTTGAAGAGATTTTTTTGCTTCCACTGTGTATAGGTTCCTTTCTATAGTAAATAAACGCACATGTGATTACTGAAAGTCCCTCCATTATTTGAGGCCATAAATACAATAGATGTATTCTGTACAATGTAGGTTAAAATGAACACTAAAAAGAAACTGGATGTCATCTGACAGTAGCAGGAACAGAAAATCTTTCAACATCAGTTTTGCTTTTAGGTAGTATTTTAAAATGTTAAAGCAATGACTTTTCTAATAACATAAAAAAGAAAATTGCAAGGTCTTAGAAGAAGAGATGAATGTCCAAATCAGGCTTAAAGTAACAGCAGGCCCCTTTATAAATAGACATGGTAAAAAAATATTGAATATTTTTTCTTTAAAAACGGGCTATTCACCAAAAGATTTTTCATTGCAGTAAGTTTTCATTCAGGGGAGAAAGTTACGGATTCTCCATTAAAAAATCCAATTTTATTAATTAAAAACCTATTTCTGTAAAAATTTGTTTTAAAAAAATATTATTTTTTTTAAAAAATGAAAGACTGCTTTTCAACTTCTTTTAAAATTTGAAATTCATAAACCCTATTTTAAAAAAAATCTAGGAAAATTATTGGTGTTTTTTAACTGGTCCAACACACAAGAGTGTGGGAACTGGGATCAGCTGATTTTCATTTTTCTGCCTTCTGCTTTCCCATGCCCCGTTCCCCAGGGCTCCTGCTGCAATTCCCGCTAGCTCAGCCGGGAGCCCCTCACCCCCGGCCCGGCTGCTCCAGCAGTCCCCTCTCCGGGGGCCCGGGCTGTGCAGAGCGCGGGGGAAGCGCTGCCCGGCTCCGGATGTCCCACCCGCACCTTGACCGTCCCTCTGAGGCCCAGAGCGGGGGCTGAACGCCTCTTAAAGACGTACCGTTGGTCCTGTTTTCCGAGGTGCAGAGGAACCGTGCTGCAGGCCGGCAGGGCCATGCCCTCCCCAGAGGGCCGCAGCACGGACGCAGCGTGAAGTCTGGTTCTCTGCCAAAACTGTCTCTTTTGTGCCACCTACTGACAGTAATACTCCCAATAGCTATGTAGTTACTCTGAACGCAGATTATTTTAAAATATTGTTTCTATAGTACAGAGGGGGAGGGCACTATTAGCAAGCTATTTCAGTTTCATTATTCTTATGGATAAGTGCCTGTGTTTGAGTTATCTACACATAAAACAGTATTTTGTGTGGACCTGACTGGTAGATTCACTGACTGGAAGCTATATGGGAGCCGAGTCCTGCAGGAATCTCTGGAGACCACCTAGTCTAATCGCCCTGCTCAGAGTAGGGTCAATTGGAGCAAGTTGCTCAGGGCTGTGTCCACTTAGGTTCTGAATAACTCCAAGGGTGGAGACTCCAAAACCACCTTGGGGACGCTGTCCCAGTCTTTAACCACCTTCACAGTAAAAAAAGTTTTTTACTATTTTACAATGGAATTTCCCGTATGTCAGTTTGTGCCCATTGCCTCTCATCCTGTCACTGGGCTCCACTGACAAGCATCTGGCTCCATCTTCTTTACTCGCTTCCATTAGGAATTTATATACATTGATAAGATCCCCCTGAGCCTTTTCTTCTCCAAGCTGAACAATCTCAGCTCTCCCACTCTCTCCTCATGTCAGCTACTGCAATCCCTTAATCATCTTCATGACCTTTCACTGGATTCACTCAAGTATGTCCATGTCTCTCGTGTTCTGGGGAACCCAAGACAGGTCACAGCACTCCAGGTTTGTCTCACTTGTGCTGCGTAGAGGGGAAGCATCACCTCCCCAGACCTGCTGGCAAGGCTCTGCATAATGCAGCCCAGGATGTTGTTGGCCTTTGCCACAAGTCTGCATTTGGGCTCATGTTCAACCTGTTGCCCATCAGGACCTAGTCCTTATTATGTTTGGAAATGTTTCCAGGGTTATTTGGTACACCTGCAGAATGAAGGAAAAGGTTTGAAATAACTCAAATGGAGACAACATGTCTTTAGAGAACAGTCCCTAATGGTTGGCTGGTGCTGGGAAGCTGTGGGGACTTGTGAAATCCTAAGGGGTCCGTCAGTGAAGTGGTATAATTGCATAGCTGAAGAACCAGCATATAAACCTTCCCCCTATACACATGCACTGTTATACTACGGATTATTTTGCTCTATGCAAGCAGAAACTAAATATACTTTATATACCAATTTCTGGATTCTTAATAAGCTACAGTATCTTTACAAAGATTGCCTGGCAGCAGGAGCAGCCATGGCAGGGAATGGCTCTTAGGCCAACACAGGCAGTCTGAAAGTCAAATGCTTCCCAGTGCACCTGTGGGCAGCCCCACAGCTGAAACAGCCGCTCGGTAGCAGCTCCTCACCGGATGCACTTGCCTGGCCCAAAGCTGGCATCAGGCCACTGGCTGGAAGAAGCTGAACCACACCGACATAATGTTTCTGTATTGTTAAAATCTGTTCATCTCACACCCACCTATGCATGCAGGCACCTCGGATCCTGGATTATCTTGGCTGCAAATCAGGAAGTGATGGGATGCGCTTTCCTTTGGAAGCACAACTTGTCTGTCTGTTGCTTGTCTGTCAGTGTGGATTCACTGTCTCTTCATGTTCCCTTTGTACTTCTGGTCTTCATTTGTGCCTCTAATGATTTTCACTTGGCAGTGTATGAAATAAAGAGGAGGAGAAAGATAGTGGTTAAATCCTAAGGCACAGAACCCGGCAGCCAACACATGGCTTTTTTCTTGCTCCTTTGCCATAAACCACCTGTGTGCTACCTGCCCACACAAAGAAAGGGGCAGATGCAGAATTTGGCAGGAATTAATGGATTTGAGGGCTTGATCTAGGTCCACCTCTTTCCTGCAATGCAAGTAACTGAGTATCTTTTTAACCCAGAGTCTCAGGACCTAGATCCATCTGTGACTTATCTCTATAAAGGCGACTGTCAGGCGGCATGGCTGGCTTATTCATGTAGGAGCTTGGCACGTAAGCTTTGCTGGCATGGCACTCCTTACATCCCAGCAAATCATGAGATCAAATGCATGTCTATATGCCAGCTTTGGAGGCTGTTAGAAAGACTTCAGCAGGTAAGGCTGAGAGCGTATCAGCCACAGGGCTGATGATGGCAGACTCTTCAGTGCTAGTACTGGATAGCAGAAGTGGGACTGCTCGCAACACTGGCTGTCTGTACGTGTCCTGCACTGCAAGGCTTCTTCTCTTATTTTTCCCTACAACCTTGCTGTTCCAACCACAATGATGTGTTTTCATAGTAAAAGTCACTTTTTAAGGAGCTTGCTGCTAAACTGTATTTTCCTTTGAGAGCTACATCCCTTCACCTGTTTTTCTTTGTTCTTGTTTTGTTGTTGTTGTTGTTCTATGTTAAAACTCAGTGAGCTAAACTCAACCTAGGGGCTCTGTTTGGCTCAGCTGGTTTAATCACCCTGACCTCATGTCACCTTTCTAATTGATTAGCTCTTGCTCAGGCTTGAACTGAATCAAAATTTATTTATTTATTTTAAGTTATCATCCAGTGCTAACCTTTCCTTTCCCATACGCTGAACAGCTGACCCTTCCTCCCTTATTTCTCTTCCCTCTCCCTCTCTCTCCTAGTTGATGCTTCCACCAGCCTTAACCTTGAGCGCACAGCGCTTGCTAGAAAGCGATTCACATTGCAAGGTCTTTCCAACCGCAGAGCTCCACCCAAAGGTAAAATCACCCCATGCAGCATTTGGTCTCTGGCCATCTGTCTCCTGCACTCCCACAACGTTCTCTCCATCCCATAGTGCCATCCATCACTATTTCCTAAAGTGCTGCCGCATCTCACGAAAATGCTCCTGTCTGATACACACATATGGCTCCTCTTCTCAAAGATGCTGTTACCAAAAATTGTTCCCATGACAGCGTTGGCAAGGCAACCTTTGAGTTGACTAGTTGGTTCTTTTATGGCTGCGCAGTGCAAATAACGTTTATTTCCAGTTTCAACGGCCAAAGTGTGAACATGTTTTAAACCACCAACCTAACTTCATTCAGCAGTTTACTGGCTTGAAGGGAAGAGTACTATTGTGTTGTTCTACATGAGGTTTTTATGTGTTCAGTTGTTCACTGGTTGGACCTCTTTGTTTTTTCAAATGTTGCTCAGCCATGGCTTAGTGGTTACACTGAGGAACTGGAATTCAGAAGATTTGGGGTTAATTGCCATTTCTACTTAATTATGTTATATGACACTGTAAAATGGTGTGTTCTGAGTCTTTGTGCATAGATGTTTAGAAGACACTTAATATCCATGAGTAGAGAACATTGCATGTTCCTGTGATGGCTGTACAATGAAGAGACTTTAGAGGAAACAAAGAAATGTGAATAGAAATGAAATTGAATGACTATTTGCAATTACTTTCTGAAAAGATAATATAATTATTCTTTTTTTATTGTTATTATATGACTTTTCTTCTGTTCTGAGAAATTATTTCTTTTGTGAGACAAAGAGTTAGTGTGCAGTGATGGAGAGGGTGAACATCAAAGGAGGAAGAAGCAAGATGAAAGAATAAAAATTACAATGTTACAAAGCAGATGAGAATATACCAAGAGCCAGAGCAGCCATAAGATTCTGGCTGCAAGGTTAAGGCTGCACTTGGTAGTAAGATCCAGTATGGACAAACCAGTTCAATGTTCTGAATACAAAAAAGGGAGTGCTTTACAGATCCTGTGACTTGGGGAAATCAATTACAAAATACAGATTTCAGAAATGCAGTAATTTGGGTGAGTCTGGATCTGCAGTTTTGGTTTGGGCCTCTTCTGCTCCTTCATCTGAATTTTTCTTGTCATGTGAAATGTCTTGCATTTTATTCAGTCATTCCGTGTTCCAGACAGCAGAGCACAGCTCAGAAGATTTCATACCCCCTAAGCTGTAGACACTCTCTGCTCAAAGACTTGCTGGGTCTGGTTACTTGAGACTCCTGTGAAGCACCTCCATTACACAATGTCCCATTTCACTTTCTTGCGCTGTTCAGTTGCTAATCTGGTCCTGGCGTACAGGCAACCAGTTGGCAAAGAGCCTGGATGATTTGCAGAGTGTGGTCATTTCTGTAGGCAGTGATGATGCAAATCCGTGTTAGCACTATACAGACTGGCTGTTAAGGCAGATGGGAAGCTGTGAGAAGTTACTGCAATAAGAGCTTGTGCTGCTCTTGACCCCTTTGTCTAAGGATTCGTTACTGGCCATGGGAGGAGGTGGCATACTGAGCTGAGCATACTTTGGTTCAGACCCACTGTGTCTGTTCATGTCCAGAACACATAAAAGGGAAGGTTTAAACAATAAAATATCAAGACTAACTAGGGGGAAAACAAGATTGCCTGATAGATATCAACTGGCAGTGGAGCATGGATGCTCAAAGCATTCCTGAACTGTCTGTCCAGGCTGGATATGCTGTTGTATATAAGCACCTTGGTGTTTTGGCCAAAGAAATGCTGATGTCTGGAGGAGAAACTTTACCATCCCACACTCCATCAGTGCAGAGACCGCAAGGCAGCCAGACCAGAACTGACACCAAAGTGTGTGAAAGCCCACACTCGTAGCACTCTGCATCTCCCCACCTTGAGTCGGCATTAGCTGTCCTGGTTTGCAGAGCCAAGCTCATATTCCTTGGAGTTGGCACAGCATCTCTAAGAGCTGCATGATGTGGTCTAAATGTAGCCCAGTACCATAGTTATAAAGTGAAAATTTCTTTGTATTTTAATAAGGGCAGTTACAGGAGTCTAAATGTGGAGTCATTCCATTGTAATTATCACTGAGAGCAGAGTTTAACCTCTCATTTTTATTCAGCCTTTTAGGAGGTGAGAATAAATGTGTACTTGAATATATGTGCTTTTATGAGTAAATTGATAAGGAAGTGTATTGGCTGAGAGAGAATTTAGAGTCTTTTTACAGTAGCCAGTCTACGGTTAAAATTGCACGGAGATTTTAAGGCACTGATATGGTTTCCTGATGTTTTGGCAAATTTCTGCTCCACTGGAAACATACGGTGAATGTGACATTTACTATGCAGAAATATGGAAAAAACAAAGTAAAGAGAAATGTTGTGTCACTGAACATTAAAATAAGGAAATGTGAAGATGAGGAATGGGAAAGAGAATTTTAAGATCCCTGGCAAGGAAATCTTCACAGTAGTGTAGTTCTGCACAGGATATTTAAACCTGAAATATAAAATCACCTGAAACTTATTTTACTCCAGTGCTGTATGCCAGTTAACCATGAAAAAAAAAGAGAGAGAGAGAGAAAATAAGATAGATATGATAAGAGAAAGGAGACAATTAGAATAGAAAAGTCCCTCTGAATCACAGGCACCATCTGGGAACAACTGGGCTAAGATTCAGCAAAGCATATAAGCATGTGCTACAGAGAGTTTTGTGTGGAATAACTCTTCACCTAACCCAGGAAATTTTTCAGTGAAAATAGAACAACTGTTTAATTGTTACATAAATATTTCTTTGCTATTTTTAAAAATCAAAACATGAAAGTCACAAATAGTTTTTGACAAATCTAAAAACCTTCAACACAATATTTAAAGCCATTTCTAATACCATTTTCAATGGAGGTTGTGTCCTGGTAGAGGTAAGTGTTCAAGCATCTTACTGAAACTGAGATATGAAGCATATGAACAGCTTTACTCATGTCTCAATGGAAATACTTACTTGAGTAATGCAGCAGATGTGCTTAGAGTGTTTTCAGCAGAAGAGACTAAAAAGTTAATCCTGAACTATTTGTAAGCATGCAACGTTTTTTCCCAAGTGGTGCTGCTGCAGTTGGTAGGTGCAAGAAGTGTACTGATGTGCTTGTAAATGTCTAGACACAATCTCTTAAGAACTGCGTAATTACCTCAGTGGGTTTTGAAACATCATGTGCTCTCTGAAGCTAGCAGACAGTTAGTCCATTTATACCTCTGATCTGTTTATGAAACATTTTGAGTCAAAAATGCTACTCATATTGCACAGTGAAATCTGAGGAAGTTGTGTCTTCATTCCTGAGCGGACTTTGAGAAAAGGCAAGATCCTAATTGGAGTAAACAAAAAAAAGCTGTTGTCTTCACTTTCTCCAAGCTGATTTGCACCAGTAAGGATGGAGGCTCAGAGAACATTCTCAGGCATTCACACAGTTACCTTCTAGAAGTGACAAATGTGAATTCCAAACCATTCATGTTTGTTTTTCAGTGTATTACAGGTCAGTCACCACAGAACAAGCAGTTCAGTGTCTAAAATAATCCAAACCTCATCTGTAGACACACACACCATTCTAACCATCATGCTCATCTCTCTGTGTTTTGTAGCTGTACTTAGACTAGTTGGTTGCTAAAATATTAATTGGCATAAGTCTCTCTTCTGAAGTATTAAAATTGGTGCGATTGGAATTGCTTTGAAAAAATATGTTCATATAAACTCTTTTCTGTGCTATTCACTTTGTTGAGGGTATTTTTCCTGGCTGCTTTAGAGGAGCAACCTACCTTTTATTTACCCTTTTCCAGCTGCTGCTTTGCTTTGGACATCTTTTACCCTCAGTGTTTGTTAACCTCTAATCCTGCCCTGCATTGCATCTGTCTATTCTCCCAGATCCAGAATCTAAGGAAAGAGAAGTTACCCGTCGCTTTTCCCTAGCCTCCTCCATCAGCACCACAGTTAATGCTTCTGCTGTGACCAAAGGTACCGTCATGCTGCTTGCTAGCTACCCTTCTCCCTTCCTGCTGACTGATAAATTTACTGCCAAATGCTGTTCACAGAGTGAGTACATCAGGCTCAGTTTTTATAAATGCAGGAGGTTCCAGTAGAAGAAGAGTCACGACCAGTATAACACCTGCAGGGAGGCAGGCCAAGACATTTTGAATGTATATCGAGGTGTGCTGCCAGCATATATAATGACTCTTCTCAATTTCTCCATAATAGGCTTCAAAGAGTGGTGCTGGTTTCCATGGAAACTGGATTAATTTTTGGCTGATGTGGGGTTAGGTTTCCAATTTCTCCCTCGTTTGGATTAACTGAAATTCAATAGAAATTATTTCTTCATTTCCTTAAAGCTGTTTAGGATTTTTGCTTTCAAGAAGGAGAGAATCTCCTCATTGTGTAGCAGACATCAGATGGTAAGAAAGCCTGAAATCAAGCCAAAAATGGAGTAGCAATAGATGCCAGTTTTAAGAATATTTAGCATAATCACAGTTCTGATTAGAAATTATGATTGCAAGGAAATTTTCAGACGTGTAAGGGAGCTGGGTGCCTAGAATGCACTGAACTCTATGCAGTTTGTGTGGGAACTTAGGAAAATTATATTTTTGAGCTCTAATTATTTTGAGAAGAGGCACTTTCACAAAATTTACTTTAAGTTATTGCACTAGTGCCTACATTTAAACTCAAAAGCAACCCATGCATTTGGGCAAGCTGGTTGAGTTGAAAATCAGTAGGATTGTAGGCACATATGCCTACATGTCAGAGTTACTGTTGAAAACAGAACATACGGTCTCATATCGAATTCTGAATATATTGTCCTTTGGCAGTTCCTGGAATTAAGTGGAGGAACTGATTTGCAAGTTTAAGATTTGCGGGGCAATTCACAAACCAAAATAGAAGGAAAAATGGCTGAATTCATTTGTATAAAAATCTTTGCTATATATTTGTCAGTAAGAAGGTTGCACAGTACTTGATGTAGTGCATTCTAAATAGTTGTGAAGGATATGAACCGTATCCTTGACTGTGCAATGAAGCAACAGGTATCTGAAACGACTTACTTCCCGGGTGCCACGAGATGAGAGTGCAGTGCGGTTTATTGGCAGAAGGAGGATGTGATATTACCGCTACCTATAATGTTTCTTTGCCAACCTCTCTAGACCGTAACACTACAACATCACTACATGGAAATGATAGGCACAGCACAGGAGAAGAGGTTCTTATAGCTTTCTGCCCTTGGCAACAGCTTCAGAAATACACCATCAGTTACTAGGTTATGGGAAGACTGAATGATTTCCTAATACTGATTTCCTAAGCTGGGGAACAGAAGGAAGCACGTATGTAGAAAAAGAATGGGCAACCAAAGGTTGTTCTTTAGTGTGATTTACCAGAGAGACCATGTGTGAATTACAATGAAATCCAAACTTTGTTACAGTTTCATATAAAAAAATTCTGTCCTAGGATCCTGTCCACTACAAAACCATTAGCAATTTTTTGGAATGCTGAGCAAACTACTTTTGTAATTATTTTAAAAGCTAGAAAACAAAATCAGTGCTTTTCAATTAAGTGTTTTATTTACAGCATCTGCTTTAAGAAAATACTTCAGATGACAAGAGAACTGAAGCCTGAGTCTTGTCTCGGCATTAGCCAAATGCAGGTCTAGTCAGGGTGTTTGGAGAGTCTCATTCAAGGCTACTGCATACTGCTGGGTACTGATCCTCACTGCTAACAGTTCAGCTCCGTCACATCACCAGTCCTCCACGTGGGGAGTCAGGACACAGGAGAAGCACTGTACGTGGCCCTGTGACGGATGCCCTCCACTTCTGTGAGGCAAAGTGTTGGCTTTTGTGGGCTCTTCCCTGCCAGCCTCATGGTTAGAAAGCTGAGACTGTGAGTCTACCTGCCTTAGTGCCACCTCCTGGACAAGCATGAGAGAAAACATCTGTGAAACCTGATTGCAAGCAGATACATTTACTGTGTCTTAAGGCCTTTTACAAAAAGGGGTCTGTTTTCTATCCACATGACGGAAGTGTTTATCTTCACCACTTAAAATTTAGGGGTCGGTCATTTTTCTGGATGAAACGGAAAATATTAGGCAGGTAGTGTTTCCAGGTAATGGGAAAGCAAGTTTCTCCTTTGACAATATTTACAGCCTTGTAACTCTGCAAACTTCACACAGGTCCCCTTGTTCCTGCAGTTAAAGTCAAGAGACATGAAATAAAGAGTGACCCAACTCCCCTGGGGTTTGAAGGTATGAGTATTTCCATCCTGCATGAAAACCTGTTTGGCAATCTTTTGATATTATTCACTGAATTCACATTGCATCACTGCTGGCAGACGACACTGGAGTCCTTTAGGAATTTGGTGTCAGTTTATCTGTTTAACTGTGATAAACGCAGCTTGTCACCCCCTTGCCTGTCCCATGCACTCATGTTATATTTACCAACTTTCACCTAGGGATGGGCCTAAATCAAAACCCCAATTCTCTGCCTGTTTTGGGAAGTAATGCTCTAGACTGTGATCTGCACCTGGATTTTCTGCCTGGCCTCACTCTGTAGAACGCAGCAGCAGGGAGCCAAGGGGCTACTTTTCACCTTCATCTGCAGTCTGGCTGCTTGCATCCCTCTTCCCTTGTTAGTGTCTATACCTAATAAGAGGAGCAGGAGCCATGTGCATGAAGACTACAGAAGAGGCTAGACTGTGCATTAATATCCATTTAAGGTGCAGTGTTTCATTTCAGCCAAGCAGAATTTCCACCTATTTGTTGCAGCAGATTCATCAATTACTGTTTAATAAACAATACCAAAGCGTTAAACTGGGAAGTTATTCCCCAGCCACTGGAAGATCACCAGCTTCCATTGTCAGCTTTTCCCTTTACAAGAGGATTTGCCAGAGCATGTTGCCTTGTGGGGCACAAGCAGTCGGGTACCCTTGTTGCAGRACAGGGAGGAGAGAGATGTAAGCTGAGGAATCCTGTCTTAGGGTTGTGTTGCTCTGTACAAAACCTTGGTAGAAAGGGCAGGTGGCCAGGTCAGTGATGGAATTGATGACATATCGGAGCTATCTCCTGTGTCACTCCCAGTAGAAGAGGACACTGAAAGAGAGAGGTTGGAAGAAACAGTTCAGAAGCAGCAGAGGAARTAGTGGTTTTGCTGTTTGCAGAATATTTCCTCTTGCCAGTGACCCCTGGCACTAAGTTTGGAATCACCCTGGCACCCAGCACCAGAGTTTCCCAAACTGTGGTGTTTATACCTCACTTTCCTCAATTACAGATACTTCTGATCTCAGCATACCATGTGGCTCCAGAGGCAGGGGGTATTTCAAGGTGCAAGTACTATCCATAGGATAGAGCTGAGTCGATCCTCACTGGTTAAAAACATGGTCCTACTGCACAACATTCCTCACCAGACTGAGTTTCTTTAAGTAGGAAACAATGAACATTGCCATCCCTTTAGCAGAAGATATTGCTGCTATTGCCAGAGCTCTGACAGAGTTAACGCAAAAGATT
Source organism: Oceanodroma leucorhoa (assembly GCA_030449065.1). Classification (NCBI taxonomy): domain Eukaryota; kingdom Metazoa; phylum Chordata; class Aves; order Procellariiformes; genus Oceanodroma; species Oceanodroma leucorhoa. Next base: position 3,129,950 of record JASVER010000021.1, on the reverse strand, counting down.
TGATTTACTTAGATTAAAAACTTCCCCCACAAAATTGTGTTGCATTAATCAAGAGTGAGATCATTAATTTCTGGCTGGGAAAAAGACCCTCCCTGGTCCCCTTTCATTGCTGTATGGATGGGGTTCAAAATCATATACCACCACCTACAGAATGATTTGAAATGCTGCAAGGAAAATATGTTAAAAATGTGTAAAGAAGCTGTAGTGAAATAGAACACTGCACTGTTCACCCGGCAATCGTTTTCCTTAATTAACATCAATATTTCYGTTTGATTCATTTGGCTGTTCTCTGTCCTTCTTAGACTTACAGTTTTTCTGTGGAATGCTGCTGTCTTTTCACTCATTTGTGCTGGTCATGTGTCTCCTCTTTTATAACCGTTGGACCCCAGTCCACCTGTTTGTCAGAGACTACCAGTTGCAGAGGTCATACAGGAATTCACTTTGTACTGGTTGTCTGGTCACTGTTTCACCTTGAAGACACAAAATTGTACTTCCTGTCACAGATGCTTTTGAGAACACCATATTGGCCCAGACTAAATGTAATACCGGTTCCACCACGAGACCCGTACCTAGATCTGCTTCACAGACAGGTAAACAAAATTAAAACATTTATCATCTCAATTTGAGAGTGTAATATAAATTTATGATAATATTTACTCTCTTTAACGTAAAGAGATTTTTCTCTTTTAATGAACATTATTTCCCATGAAAGCAATAAAAGAACAAGCTTGGATCACTAGCWGGTATAGAAACAATGTCCCAGATTCTGGTTTTCTGTAGGTCAGGCACAGCTAAAACCAATTCTTTTAATTGATGTCAGAGAGCTCAGAATTTGGTCTGTGTTATTTTATAGCTTGAATTAAGTACATAAAACTTAGGCTATTTCTTAGTCTCTGAAATTAGAATRGCAATTTGTATGGAAGAGGAAGGCTGGTGCATGTATTTGTAAGGAATCCTTGCTGTTGAGGTTTCTGCCTTGGATGCTTTCTACAAATGACAGTGACAAAAGATCACTGAAGCTTTGTCTAAGTGGGAGGGGGATACCTTTTTCTTTTGGTGTTTGTAGCCCAACCTGTGAATTTGAACTAAAATTGCTGTAGCAGTTTAAAGCTAATTAGCATCAAGGTATTCTTGTACATTTAGACTAGTATTTTGCTGGCGTGATTCAACTGATACAGAATATGGAGTCCAGTTCTACAAGCTGCATGGTCTGTAATTGAAATTGTCTCTTTGGTCTCAAAACTCCGTTGGTATAGACCTTGGCAGGGACACTCACAACCCAGCACGAATGCCACTTCAGAGGCTAGTTTACCCCTTGAGAAGTCYGGATGACCTAACCATACCTGTAGGGTTATAACTGGGGATGCTGCTCTGGTGGAAGGAGGTCACTGTCTCTCCTGTAACTGGATTGCAGTGGTCGGGGCAGTTACAGCCCCCATGTTAYAGGAAGGAGGAGAAGGGGCTGCAGAGCTGCGTGACCACATGTTGCACCAACCAGTGCCTGTAGCAGGGAGGATGTGCATGGGGAGGGATTAAATAAATCGATTAATAAACCTATTTCTCCCAGATCAGATCGCTTTTCTGTTTACTGTCTGAACTGCCTGGTTTAGGTTTTGTATTGTCTCAGATCAGGTTTTGCTGTGGGTTGTGAGTGCTGGATTATGCATAATCCCACTGCATAAGCATCTGTCTCCGTGCCTTGTTGTCAGAGCACTGMTTTGCCTTGTCGAGAGCAATGGCCCACAGGCTGTAAAGAACTTGATTCAGCATCTGCTCAGCCCAAGTCCCTGTGAATCAGCTAATGCACAGCGGGTACATTAAGTAGGAAGGCACATGGTGATTTGACTGACTCCATTCAGCTTGTATCTGTCAGGGCTGCAGAATCCCTTGCAAGGTCTGTTTCCTCCTAGCTGGGCTGTAGTCATCCCCATCAGAAAAGGGACAGGCATCAAGTGTGAAGGATAGAGTACATCATGACTGCCATCTGTASAGAAGAGGCTGAGTTACTTTTCCATCATGGGAGCCTCAGGCAGGCAGGTCTTACAAGGCTCAGCCTGAATTTCCCTCAGGACACATCCTCTGGGMCTTCCTTTGTAGGTAAAGACACTGGCTGTTGTGCTTGGGCTGGAAAACTCTCATTAAGTCCCTTCCACTGGGCTGGGGTGGTTTTGGGTGCAAATCATGCAATAAGACTGCTAACAGAAATATTAATGAGATCTTCTCTACCTACCACCAAGGTCTGGTTGTCTTTGTGCCTTGTTGTTTGCTCTGTCCCTTCCCTGCACTTCCAGCCTGCTCCAGGGTATAGTCTTGTAAGTTGCTCAGGTGGTAATATCACCTTGGGGTGAGATGGAGATAAGAAGTCARCCAAAATTCAATGGCTTTGGACTTYAATTTAAAGATAAACATGTGGAGGTAAACTGGAAACTGAATGAGCATGGCTTTCTGAAAATCATGTCAGCAAAAGTTATCATTTGCTACAGCGCTCGCTCTGCAGAAATATTCCTGGTCCTTGCTTTTTGTACCTCCTGAACTGAAGAGATTTAGCAATGCTAAACACTCAAGGTATTGATAGGCACGCACACTGTGGCCACACAATCTGCCCTCCCACAGATGACAGCAACTGGTACAGGTTTTTAGAGACAGAATAATAGCGGCAACGTAATTTTTATGGCAGAATCAGGGAACAAGCTGTAAAAAGGTACAACTAAATCAGTAAGTGGAATAGTGGGAAGTGAACTGTGACATTTATTTTTAAAAGACTGAGTCTGAAAGAGGGTAATGACTGATAGCTAACTCTTTTTGTTTATCTCCTTTGAAAAGGTTGGCCCAGCAGGCAAATGCCATCTCTAGACACATTTGAAGATTTTGAAGCCATCCCCTCCAGCACAGATGAACTCTCCAACTCTTCTGACTTGGAGGAAGAGACCAACCCTAACAATGTAATTCCTTTTTCAAATTACACTGTCCTTTCCCAGTCCAATCTCCTCTTCTCTAAAGATCACAATTTAACCTGCAAAGTTTGGGTTCATACCAGCCTTAAATTCATGGGTGTGTGGGAATACAGAAGATGGGAATTTGATCTGGGGCGTTGGGAGATTATTGCAAGACTATTTTGTTAATCAGGACCATAAAAAGTCACCCTKACTTGTAAGCTGTAGCTTTACCTGTTATAAAAGCGAGGGAAAACTCTGAGCCTCTAAAAAAGTAATTTCAGACYTTTCCAGATAACTTAACCTGGTGTCACAAATGCAATTTCTATATCAGAATAACGGCTGGCCGGTTAATTCTAAAGCCTGAATGCACAGCACAGTTCTGTCCTAAGTTTGAATAATATTTAACCTGGGCATGATAAAAGGAATWAAAAGTGACACAATTCCCTACAGAAGAAATCTCTGCCAGCTTGAAATGCCTAATTCAGTATTTAACTAAACTTGCTCTCTCTTGCACAGTGTTCTTTCATTCATAGTGACGGTATTTCTGGTGCATGTTTCATTCATTTCAGGGGACCAATCTTTTTCGGGTAGAAGGCAGTTTTGACAGCTGTTTCCCAGACTCTCTTACACTTGAGGATGGAGATTTAGTGCAGTTTGTGCAGGAAGGCGAGAACGGTCAATGGTAAGTACAGCAGAGAGAYGGAATTTGACAGGTAGAACAGCGATAACCTCCTGGAAAAGATGGAAAATATTCAGAAGAATGTCAAAGCCTCTTCAAAATCAATCCAAATCCACTCACCCCATTGACCACAATGTGAAAGAGGCAGTGGGAGGCATGAACATACAAGCAGCTTTGGTTAATTCCACCTGGTTGGCTTTCATCCCAAATGCTTGTGACATGAGGCTTAAGAGGACAGAAGTTTGCATAAAGGAAATGGAGGGCAATATTTGGGCTTTTGACACCTTCTAGCCAGAAGGACAACTGTCAAAGGCAGCACCCTCCCATTGGATACATCAGTAAAATCCCCATGCCTTCCATCGAGCTTCAGCAGTGAACCAGAGAGCATTTTTAGCCCCAAAGGCTTAGATACAAGATGTGATCGWCTAAGTGGAATGAATCTGTCCACCTTGAGCTCACGGAGTATTTATTCTCTCTKGCTGACAAGTGAGTGTTAGGAACAGACCTGGCTGGACATTTGCATTCTCTTTCCATGGGTAATTTGGAGGAATAAGATCTCCTTGAAGTGCCCGTGCAGTCAGACCCTTCACTCAGAACTGACATGCAGCTGAGATGGGAGCAAGTCCCACAGGGTAAAGTAGGTGGGAAGTGAACTAAACCCATCCACCCCGGATGGTATTTACAGCAAGGGGGATGGACAATATGGAAGATTCATTTCCTTCAGCTCTGAATTTGGCCCAGGGTCTCAAACACAGGCCAAGGCCACTGCTTCCTTGTCACACAGTCTGCTTGCCAAGCGAGCTTGATCTGGAATGCTGGGTCACCATCTGAGACTACTGAAACTTAGTCACCGGCTAGCTGTAGGACTGCCCTGGGTCCTCTGCCTTCTTCCTTAGTTTAGGAAATACCTGCCCAACATGCACCTCTAAGAAACACAACCCAGGGAAAGGGAATGTAGGAAATTCACTGACTGTTTTCTGAATTTCAGGTTAGTGAAGAAACTGGTCTCTGAGAAAAGCGATTGGGTTCCTTCCAGTATATTGCAGCCAGCAGAGGGGGACAGTAACAACATAATTAAGAACAGCAACGCAGGTAATAGAGAAAATGTGTTACTGGCATTTRATTTTTTCTTTTCATACTCAAAAAGAATGTGATAAAAAAGGATGTGATAAACAGTGCACTTTCTGTATTATAGTACTCGGCCTGAGTGTATGTCTGTGCTGCAGTCTCTGGTGATGCAGCTGAGCCAGCCTGAAATTTGGTGCCGTGGGTGTCAGAGCTAGTTAGGCACAGCAGCTTACCTTGGCATGGTTTAATTGTTTTCCCCTTCCTGGGCAGAGCTTGAAGCTCCCACCAAACTCCTGTGGCTACCAGTACCCAGACTGGCTACTTTACAGCTCGCCCAAGTGTGTCATATGGCAGGGTGTGTTGTAACTGCAGGAGAGCTTCCATCCTGACACAGGTAGCGTTTGGACTTAGATCAGCATCAGGGCTGTGATTCTGGTCTGGGTTTGAAAACATTAAAATCTCATGAAGCATAACTGCTTTCATCATATTTCACTGCTGGCTCCAAAGGCTGGAGGAAGGGCTGCTCTGGCGAGATTTCTGCCAAATCAGCACTAAAAGTCATCCTTTCTTCAGCTTTGGTTCTGACCTAACACCCAAACAGGTTGCACTGGAAAAGCTGAATCTCAGCAACTCTGCAGATCAAAGGTTTACAATTTTAGATTAATTTTTGCCCATCCTTAAATATAATTTACCAAAATGAGTCCTGCTAATAGAAGAAAGTAAAATCTGGCACAGCCATTCCCTGGGGACCTGTGATAGAGAGCTACCAGCATTTTATTCTGAGTTACTGGTTTCTTTTTTTTTTTTTTTTTTTTTTTGGCCAGTTTGTTACAGTGGAGAAAAACCTTTCTGAAAGTTAACCAGGATTCTTTGCTGTGGTTTAAAGGGAGTTTGGTAGTTGCTGCTCCTTCACCTCCACAGCAGGTCAGTTCTGTCTTCGCCCTCAGTGCCTACCTATGGCTCTCATTTCTGTGGCATGTCTAATGCTTCAAAACAAAAATAAAGCCACACACACATTACAGTTAGTTACATGCCAAGAGCTTCCCTTGCCTTTAGTGAAGGAATTAAGAGAGCAGTAGAATTGTGATTATTTATTTTTTATTTTATTTCAGGCTTTTAACAATGAACCTCAAGACTGTAGATGGGAAATCCTTTAGATGTATTGTAGTGACAATGCCCATGTCCTCCTTTTCAGACATGTACAACGATTCCTGCAGTACAGCCTCAGTAGAGTCGGACACCAAGGAGAGCGAGGTGGCCAAAAGCTTCCCAGCAGAACAGAGGGCTGGCAGCTGAACAGCAGGACCAGCCTTCCTCAGGACCCCATCCATCTCTSTTTATTTTGGGTGGACACTGGATCAAAGTTGCCTTTCTCACAAGCTCTGAGGCTCATAATTCACTAAAACTTTATCAGCATGAACAGATGAGAACTGCGCTGTCCACCTSGCAAGCTGGGAAAAACAAACTCGAAAGGAGCATTAAACATCCAGAAAGCATCAAAACCCACCTTCAGTATTAGAGGAGAAAAATGCTTCTCACATTGATTATCAAACTGTTTTAGAAGATGTGGCCTAAATTAGGTCAACAGCAGAGCTGAAGAGTTACTATGCACGCACCTTTTGGCAACTTTGCTTGAACACCGAGTTACTGCAGAGGGACACAGGCGTGGTTACGAGTTCTTGCTCTACCATGGGGTCGCCTGGAGGTTTTGCTTACCATTTGCTTGCCTCTGGCTGTGCCTTCCCCATCCTCCTTAATTCCAGCTGATACATCACAAATGTGCCCTTTTTGCTGATGGTCAACACCAAAAACATCCCATTTTAGGGTGGCTGTGGAAAGGAAACTTCTGACTTGGACCATCAGAGAGGCTTCGTGCAGCAATGACGTGACTACTTTTGCAATGGCACAGTGAACAACCCGCTGCATACAGCATTATGTTGGAATGATGCAGATGGCAACTCCTGGCTACGAGGTGGAGGTGCAGGGAAGCAACAACGTGTGACAGCTACTGTGACAAAGAACATTCTGAACTCTTTTTACAATATAAGTCATTCCTCTGCCTCCTCTGCAGTCTGTGGTTGCTGGATCACAATCCTTTGCATTTGGTGCCGAGAATTCAATTGAATGCCATTTAATGTCATATGTTTGAGTAGACTGCATGCTTTCTTTSTGTGCTGGGCTATGGAGTAGATACATTTCATCCCCCATTTGGAATATACTTAAGCATTGCAAATAGGCAGTGAGCATTAGATGCTCCAATGAGTGGATAAAGTGGTGTTGTTAAATACTTCTTTCCAGGACATTTGATTAAAGGACTGTACCAAATCTCTGCCACATAAGGATGTAATGTATAATATAAAGTGATTACAGATGTTATTCTTCCTATACAAGCCATTAGCTCATTTAGAGCAGCTGTTAAGGCATGAAGGCATTTTGACGGTAATTGGGTCTTAGGTCCCACAAAAGCTGCTAATACTTTAGTAAAGATAAGTATTGACTAAGGGTTGGAAACAGGCAAAGATCAGCCTGGTAAAAGTGACCCTAGAAGCTCAAGASTGAGTGATCGGCTTTCACTATTAGGGATTTTTTGTTTAACCCTGAGTCTAGTGGTGCTCTGTGTAAATAACAAAGGGGACGAAAGCACTGAAAATGGAGATGAAGCAAAACCAAAACCCACTCTTTAGTACTTGAGCTTCTGAGCAAAATAGGAGTCTGTATCATTTCTGCTATCATCTTTGCAGGGACCCTAATGTTTTTCTTTGTGTCTCAGTGGAGGCTGCCATTGCAAATATCTTAGTGTGTGTGTCAGGGTAGCTGTGAAGCAGGTAGATAGTCCCATTCAAGAAAAAGCTTTGGAGTAGGTAAAGGCTTATTCAGATTTTGTTTGCCCGTGAAGGCTTATTGGTTAATTATGAGTTGCACTGTGGTGGTTAATTCCCATGGTTCTTCTAACCTGCAATATCTAAACTCTGCGATTTCTGACGTTTTCCATTCATGACTAAAGGACCTGAGAGTTCTGTACCTTTCTGGAAGCTAATTTTGTCCTATAGAGATAAGAGCTTGTCTGTTTTGTGCTGGTCATTTACCTTAAAAATGACACGTAGGTTCTCAGGAACATGAATCCTGTTAGTCTACTGTAGTTATGAGCATCTTGAGGGAAGAATTGATTCCTTTCAGACCCCTAAGGAAATATGCAGTGATGTTTTCTTGTAGTGCAATTATTTTATCCTCTCCCTAAAATGAGTTAATTTTGGTTTCTGTATTACTTTCAGTAATTTTTGCATGGCCTGATAACGGTGCTTCTGTGTACCCCTGCCCTAAGCATAGGAGAGGAAAGGGGTAGGGAGCTTTGGCTGCACATTAACAAATACAGTAAGCTTTTGTGAGTGTGTGTGAGAGAGAGATGGGGAAGGGTTACCCTAGGTATATGAGATTGCCAAAACTAGGATTTGTGACATTGYTGACAGATGGAAAGATGCAAACCTGCACTTTGGAGTTTCTTTGGAGGAATCTCATTCTAACAGTGAAATGGCAGTGGGAAGTCTCTGAACTGAAGATGGAAAATCAGGTATTGTCAGTCCATTTCCTACCTCTGCTGCGTGCAGGGTGACAGTGTGCTRGTCCTGTATCCCTGGTGCCTCGATATCTTCCTGTAAAATGGGAGCTATTGGATTTCCCACGTGTCGAATTCTGATGCTAAATTTTAGCATGTATGCGAAAATTGGGGACCCTCCGGGGGAGAGCAAAGCATTCAACCCSGTATGTCCCGCTGTGCCCTCCATGAGTGTCAGTGGGGCATCCTGTGGGGCAGTCTAGAGCAGGGAAGGGGATTGCTGTCCCCTCTCYCCCGTCTCACCATCTTGTCATGACAACTGCAAAGGTATGGGCTGGATTATAATAATTCTCCTCCCTACTTTGCTTTTGAAAACAATATTTTTTGGGGTTTTTTTTTGTTTGCAAAATCTCATGTTTTATCCTGTCGGACCAAAGTTTGAGTCACTCCTGCACCATGAATGTCCTGAGGATGACAAGTAACTGACTGCCCCGTGGCTGTGTGCAGCGGTGCCACAGCACTCTGGTCGCAGCAGTCTTTGGGCGCTGGTTGTATCACAGCTATCCTCAGACACTACCGAATCTGAGCAGGGAGCCCACAACCATTAATTGTGTCTTTAACCTTCCTGCAGTGCTGATGAGCCAAAGGCAGCTGCCTGTTTCTGCTTCCACGTCCCAAACTCAGACCATACTGCAACCATTGCAGCTGCTGCTGGGGAGTAACCGGGGCCCTTTGCCTGGTTGATGCCTGCGGTGCGAATGTCAGTGAGACAGTGCCACACTGCTGGGTTTGCTTTTTGAAGAATGAAGTTTAATGACAGATCAGGCTGCTGACAAGTCTGAGAGCAGCCAACAAGAAGTAACCTTCTGGCTTTGCTGACGAGACAAAATGGGGATTGATGACTTTTTTTTTCTTAATAGTAGACAGGATAGTCTTTTAATTAGTGTATTTCTGTCAAGCAAGGTGATAATTAAGAGAATGACTCTCCATGTACAGTCTAGAATATGATTTGGTAATGTCCAGCAAGAGTAATGTGTACGTTAAGGTATACTTATTCTGTATGTAGGTCTTTGACACCATCATTTTCAGGTGGATGGACCTAAAAATCATAGTTTTCAAATATGGATTTCATTTCAGTGTTGTTTGGAGATGATATAGTGACCAGAAAGTAATTCAAAAGTAAAGGTTGCCACTAAGTTTCAGTTGTAGAAGAGACAAGGTCCAAGATAAATCTATGCTTTAGCAGCACTCGTGGTCGAGCATCGTGCCCTTAGTGCTTGACCAGCAAGTCCGTGCCAGCTGCCTGGCTGTTCTCTCCGGGCCCGGACTAGTGAGACCTGCCCGCCGGGCTGAGGTTTCGACTTGGATCTCCTCCCTCTGCTCTGCTGCCATCTTCTGTGAAACTTGCAGAAACTTCACATCCTCAAAACTCTGCCCTCTGCTCAGTCGGGTGTAGCTGGGCAACAGACTCCTTCCTTACTGGCGGTAATGACAGATAGACAGGCAGGTACCATGATACGCAACTCTTGCTTTTAGTAAACCAGGCTAACATGTAATCAGGCCTGATCCTCTCCTTCTCTCATGCCTAACCCCACTGGGTGGAGAATCAGAGCAATGGTCGTTGTCTGGATCATGAACGGCTGCGGCCAAACCATGTCTGAACACTGGCTTTTCTTGCCAGTCACAATAAAGCTGTGTGTGTGTCTTATATTCTGGTTGTGTAGGTGATGAAAAGCCATTTTATTATCCATAATTTTCTTAGACTCTTGAGATTTCAAACAGGATTGGGTATGAGAAAGGCCATGCACTTCCTTTCCAAAAATACTCAAAGCCTGACTTCAAATATATATATATATATGATTAGAAATATATAAGAATAATAAGAAAAAAGAGCCAAATTGTGTATTTCTTCTTGCAGCTGGAGCTGAAATAGCTGCTAAGATTTCCTCTCCCCAGCTGAGAATTGGTACAGTTTGTTTTTCCTACATATTTTCCATGGTGTTGATAATGATGTATTTGTATATTGTGACTGATGAGAGATAATCAGACAGGGAAAGAACACAGAATTACCTGTCCTTTTTTTCCAGTCAAGACAGAATGTATGAATTTATTACAAGAAAAAAGTGTGCAAATGAACTTCCTGTAATTAGGCCATTCTGACCTGTGTAGAACCACAGTTTGTTTGAAATTTATAAAAATTATAACTAGTACAAAACATTGTGGTTGATGTCTCTATATGAAGTAACAAGTCAAATGAGCTTTCTTTCTATTCAAAATAAATGAGTATCAGTAAAGGCACATCATCACAGCTGAAAAAAATTCACACATCTGTCCAATATAACTTTACTTGTCCAACACACGTCACAAAAGGCACACTGTTTTTTTCCTTTACTCATCTCCCTTAGTCATGTTCCTGAATCCCTGGGACTTGTAGAAGAGTGCGAAGGTTCACACAGACAGTTCAGGCTGCAGCCGTAAGGCAAGGAAGTTGTAGGATAACTTTGTTATAGTTATCCCCAAGATATTTGCATACCTTTGGCTACCAGTGGTTTWTTAGGGAGCGCTAATTGACCCAAATGCATGTTGTGGATCATGTGGAAGGGCAAGGAGGTAAAAATGAGAATGTAGAAACACAATGCAAATATAGAGAGCAAAATAAACTGGAACTAATTTCAGCTCTATCCAGATTTCCGGAGGCAAACTTCAACTCACTTGAGTTTTCATGTTACTGCAGTGCAATATTGGTATGAGAAGATGAAGCATCAGGACCACACCAGATCCCAGGTGTGTGGCTTGCTTTGTTCCCCCCCCCACACCAAGCAGGCCCCATGGCAAAGGCCCAGGGCTGGAAATCCAGCCGCACACRTGAGCAGGCATAACGCTCTCCTGTTGCAGGTCTCCGGCGCACGGCTACGCATGCCGGGACCTGCCTGCGCAGCTCCTGTCCCAGCGTGGCGTGGCTTGCGTGAGGCACTTCACGGGACAGAGGTGGGTCGTTGTTATTTGCTGAGGGTTGTGTTCGGACACAACACGAACGGTGAGCCACCCCGGCTGATCCACCTTCAACAAGCTCAGTCCTTGGAGCAGGACTGAGCCAGCCAGCAAAGGCTGCCGACAGTCCCCCGCTGGGACCAGAGCCCGTTCGGGGCTTTGCTCAGCCCTGTCTCGCTTTCAGCTGGTGCTCTGCAGAGGTGGCTCAAGACGACACCTCTCTCTTCTGTGCCTTAACATAAAAGAAAGAGTTTGGCCCTAAAGAAAGTACTTTTTTAAAGAACACAGGGGAAAGTACTGATTTACAGGTCTTAACCCTCCACTGGGGTATAGCTGCAGTCTGCACTGAGTTATCAAAACTGGAGAGAGGAGCATGAAGCTTTACGTGGCCTTGCAGAACCCCACGTCTCAGCTGCAGAGTGAGAGCCTGTCCTGGCCCCAGTTAGCCCTGCAGTCCTTTCTGTTTTCACTTTCTTTCCTAACCATCATTTAATTCCTTCTGTGGTACTTTACAGACAAGAAGCATCGGTCTCTCTCCACCTCCTTTCCAGCCATGTGACTGAGCACTCCCTGCATCAAGTGAAACTTTTCAGTCCCCAGGAAACCTTGATTTCCTTTCCACCCGCTCCACGGTCAGAAGCAGCATCTCTCAAATCTGCATCTGTGCTGGCCATGGGGAGGAGCGCACGGCAGTTCGTCTTGCTAACCTTCGCCTGTGGTGAGTAACATCCTCCGTCACTTCTATCAGAAAAATGAGATAGACTATGCTGGTTTTGTTTCCTTGCAGTCAGGACAGTACTTAACAGACTGAAAACTTGAAGTAGTTTTGTCGCTAGCACTAAGGGTGCTTTTAATAAAGTCCCACTGCTAAGAAATAACTATAACTATATTTAATTGCAGCTGGTATAGACTTAGTCTGATGTTTTCCTGTGTATTTTCCCTTGCGCTCTGTGGTGACATAAATTCTGACTGTGTGATGGAGTCAGCTCAAAATAGTATTAGAAGCAGGATTTTTTGGGCTTGCTTTTCTTAACTAAAAATAATTCCCAGACCAGCAGAACTGACTGAGGGTCTTGAGGGAGACAAGCCGAAGAAAAACTAAGGAAGCGTTGCTCGAGTCATTCGTCTGCATTGCGAGATGCAGAGCATGATCAGGAAAGCAAGAGTGAGGCGGGGGGCTTGGGGAAGGCGGAGGCAGGCTGGGGCTTAGCTCAACGACAAACCAGATCAAAGTCACCGTTCAATCCTTAATGCTGCTCTGCGAAAATCTGGGGAGCTAGTCTGGTCAAGGACGTGTCCCAGCTTGTTAAATCATCCCCCAACACCCGCAGCAGTACAAAATCTGCCAGGTGAAGAAGGACAGAGCGTGATTTAATCTGTATAATGGCTAAAGGTTTGAGCTTGCTGGCGGGGTGCTGGATTTCTGTGGTCTGTTTTGCCATCRGCACACAGGGATCACACAGGTAACAACTCCCGTCTCCCTCCCAGCTCTGCTGCGGCAGCGCAGTGAGCAGGGAAACAGCCCAGGGACTTGGCCACAAGCAGCTCCTGCTGTACCTGCTCTGCTTTCCCACACCCGCTTTATAGCCAGAGTCTGCTGAAGTAGCCCCAAAATGTATTCACAAAAGGAGAGCAAGATCAGACTGAGAGAAACAACGCTAATAACTCAGTGGTCAGCAAGGATCTTTTTGACCAGGAAGAACTTGTTTCCTCAGCTCCTTATCCATTTTTGATCCTTCCTTTAGTAATTTGTTGTGATGTTTTATTAATGCCACAAAGTCTACTCTTTCTGGGCAGATAGGGAATTAAACATAATTAAAGTTTAAGGGATAAAGTCTGATGGGTTGGAGGTTTAAGAAACTGCTCTTGTGTTGGAGGGAAACTATGACAGTACCAAAACCTCTCAGAAAATTTTGGTGCTTTTCCAGTTCCTCGAGGACTCAAACCAAAGCAGCCAGAGCCAGCGAGAATGTTTTCAGGGACTGTAGGAGCTGGGACTGGTTTTTGTGTCCGCACAAAATCAGTCAGCTAAACATGAGCATTTCTTCTGCGCAGCATAAAGCAGAACAAACCTGCTGGGCTGCTGAGCAGCATGAGTGTGTGGTTAGATGAGATGGGGAAAAAATCCCCAGTAGGAGTTTTTTTTCACCCACCCCATTACAGGACGGCAGGCTGAGAAATGTCACAGCCAGATCATAGCACTGAGCGCTCCACTTCCCACCGTAATGCCTGGGAGCAGGCCTTGTGATGTTCCTTTGCTGTCATTGACTGAACCTCCCCAGTCACCAAAGCAGGAAAATGGGGTCTCCAGGCCCAGATTGGGGACAGCAAATTTCTGAGAGCTGCCCTGATCCTTTTCTGAGAGTTTTGTTCTGAAGCGTTGCATGCATGGAGGCTTGCTGGGCAGAAACGCGGCCCTAGGCATTTGTAACACACAACTTTGAAGCCAAGGTGAGACGAGGGGATTGCAGCTGCTTGCTCCAGGAAGATACACTGCAGGGAGCACACGTCCCTTGAGCAAAATGTTGGTCATATGAAGTTTTGGGATGGCCTCATAGAAGAAAGAAAGAGAGACTAACAGGGGGATGCAGAGCTGCAATCCGTTGTTGCTCTGTGGCCCCTTTTGCCGGCGGAGCCGTGAGAAGGGCTGCGGTGGGCGAGCCGTGCAAGCGGCTCCTTTGCCAAGTTGTGCCAGGCTCCCTGAGAGGCAACGCTGAAGGAGACGTGGTGAAGCCTCCCAGGCCTTAGTTGGAGGGTAGGTCAGGCATCCCCCATGGGCCCACCTGCCCCTTCGCACGGCAGAGCTACCAAACTACCTCCAACAKCCGCCCAAGAAGAGCCAAGACCATTAGGTGCAACCGGAGAGCAATCCTTACCCATCCCTGGGAGCTCATGTGGCCAAACGCCTTTTGAGAAGATGACCCAAACCAACAGGTTTAGCGGCGTGGCCGTGCCCCGAGAGAAGCTCCAAAATGCTGGGGAGAGCCGTGGGAGGCTGGAGGAGCGATCTGGCAGGTCACCTGGTGAGCATGAGCCATGGGCCACCCCAAAGGCATTTCTGACTTCACCCTTCAGTGATCCTGTCAGGCTGAATGTTTCTCTAGTGAAAAATAGTTAGGTTGAAATGACCTTTTAGGGAAAATGAAGTTCTATTTAAAAGTTACGGGTGGCATCCAAATGTTACTGAAATAATGTTTCTCTCCATGTCTGTAAGATAAGTGTTATCTGGTCAGTAATCGAAACTAATCTGTTAACTAAAAACTAAGAAGTACTATTTAAGACTTGTGTGAATTTAAATATGGGTTGTTTTGCAATCTCACAGGGGAAAAAAGAGTGAAAATTGCAACTTCTTCTTTTTTGCTTTCATTGTGCCAATACACTTAGATGCAACTGCCTATAGCTGGTATATGGCAACTGCTCTGATTTTCCACTGGCACATGGAGAAGGAGATAYGTTATCTGCTTTTCAGCTCTGCCAGCAGGTGTGGTAAAGTCTAGGGGAAAGTGAGAAAATGAACTGAAGTATCGTATTAATTGTGGCATTTTTAGGTTCCTTCGCATAAATTCACAATCAGAGGGATCTATCTTGTCATTTTTGTGGCTTTTCAACTGTATCAAGTTGCACTTCTTTGATGATAACAGCTACGCTGGCAGTCAAGTATATTCTGTACAGCACAGAGGTGAAACCCAGGCAATATTAGGAATACGGACTATACATCTACACTTCTGCTCTTCTCTATCATAGCAATTTTAAGGGAAAATTGAAGTGTGGGTTCAGATCTATACATCTGGTCTCATTTCTTTAATTTTGATCTTGAATTTGATTCAAAACCCAGTAGGTATTTTTATTCTGATGTAGTCTTTTTGTATCCTAAAATGGTGAGATTTTGTGAATTCAGCTATTGTTGCAGATCTCTGTTCGTGCTGAGTGAAAATAAATAAATGAAAGGAAGATGAGCTTGTGAGATTTCAGCCATTTCCACTCTGAATGTGCCTCTGGCCTTAATCGATCCTAAAATCCAAAGCTCGGCAACCTGCCTGCCACAAAGCTTTGATACCGATTAATGAGAAATTTCTTTGGAAAAAACAGCATACAACAAACTTCTCAGACAATCCGTCGCAGCATCCTCTGTGGAGCTGTAATGCTAGGAATATGAGCTGTCTTGGACTTTTGGGTCCCTTCTGTCTACAAACTGGAGAATTCATCTCTGTCCTCCAGCTAATTTAGGCAGTAAAGCATTTAACTACACCTGAAACTTCATGCCCATCAAGGAATTCATATATGTCAGTAATTTATGATTTCTTTTAGCTTGGCCTTGTCTTTACAGAGTCTTGTTGCACACTCACAATCAAAGACTCACGCAGAAGAGTTGACACGTTCATCTATCCTACAGTGCAGTTCTCCCACTTTTTCTTCACTTGGTTATTTACATTTAGGAGCCAGATATTTTCTTTTCAGTTCTGCAAGGGACATGTTTCTGTAAATATTATAAGATGGAAGCTGGTAATTTTGGTGCTGTGACTATTTTTAGATGTGGTCCAAAAAGCCCCTGGATGCTGTACGCTGAAATTTGTTTCTCATTGCTGAAAGCCCATCGCTGAGGGCTGGTCTTTCCTTGTTTGGAGCATCTCCTGGGGTATCTCCCATGAGGAAGAACTTCAGGGATCAAGCTTGGCATGGCTACAACAAAATCATAAATAAATATCTGGAATTTCCCTGTCTCCCAGACCGGTCTCCCAGACTATTGTGACTCACTGTAAGACCATTACACTGCCTCACTTCCTTCACACACAAAAAATGTTCCCTTTCCCCATGCTTTGTTGGTAAGTACCCAACCACCTGTTACACCCACTTCATCTTCCTTAGACCCTGACAATTTGCTTCTAGCAAATCTTGCTGTACTACTGCCTGCAAGGGAATTCTTGTGCTGCCTGGGGATTGTGCAAGGTCTGCTCATGCCTTCGGCATCCTCTGGCTTCTTCAGCAGTAAAAGCAGAGTGTGGGGAGCTGGGAGCCAAGGTGCTTCCGCTGCAATGGGTATATTCAGAGGTGTGAAGATTGGGGGAGTGGTGAAAAGTTATGGATATTCCTACAGCATGTCTGCTTTCACTCCGCTATCATGACTGGAGCCAAATGAAGAATAAAATCATATCACCCATTTGATAACAACATCAGTGCAGTTATGTTGTGGGTATCAACAGAAATGTTAAACGTAAAGGTTTCTAGACTACTGACTTATTTGTTTCTTTGCAGCATTTTCCTCCTGCTTTGCTGAAGTGGCCCTGGGGGTCGAACTGTCTCCAGAAACCACATCCTTCAACCACACGGCTGCTTCTCCTCAGCCACTTTCCCTTTATCATTCTTCACCCCATCAAGGCACCACAGTTCATTTTAGCAGCACAAGCTCTCTTAAAACAACACCCATAAGCCATAGAACAACTGTGCAGACAACAGACCAGCGTCAGGTGACAACAGCACCCGGCCACCACACGACAGCCCAGGCAGGAGCAACCACCATACAAGTGACCGCCCAGAAATCTCCCATGGTGGTATCCACAACACCAGCAGACAACACAACTGCAGCTGGTCAGGCTACAACCCAGGCAATGGAAACGGTTACACCTGCAGTGAAGAACACAACTGTACACCCTATGTCCTCAACCAAGCAAGCCAGAACACATGTGAGCACAGAAGTGACAGCGGCAGCCACAAACACAACCGTAAAGCATACAACACCAACTACACAACTGACAGCTGCTGCCGTAACTACTACAGCCACCACCATGCAAACTGTAAAGCCCACCACAGGGTCAGGAAATCAAACAACAGCGCTTAAAAGTACAACAGCCACAGCCATGACCAACACAACCATTCATCCAGGGACTCAAACAACCATCCCATCTACTACAATGACAGTAAGACCCACTCTTGCACCACGACCTTCTCCCATCCCCACTGGCACATACACCGTTTCCAAAGGAAACAGGACCTGCATCAAAGCGGTCATGGGTTTGCAACTGATGGCTCAAAATACACAGAAGGTAAGGTAGAAGCACTACAAGGCTGAGCTTTGTAATGACTGTTTCTTCATTAGCTGGAATTTATTAGACTTCTTTCAGAGCAATTTTCAGAAGTTAGCTTGTATGATAAAAATAAGTGGTTTGTTACCAGTCCAAGGCCTTTTCTGTGCCACAGCACCTCAGCTGCTGCACTTCGGTTTGTATGATGATGGCAGCTGGACGTACGGGTGCTTTCTTATTTCAGCAATCTATCTGTGGTAGCAATACTTGGGAGGGTAGGTCAGGCTGCAGTGTTATTTGTGTTTCCCAGAATGGGTGACTTGTTAAAATCTGAAGTGACTTCAGTGAAGGGCTTGACATTGCAAGTTGCAATGAAAGCAAGAAATTGTTAACTCTCAGACTTGGATTCAGAGGTGGGTTGTCTTGATGCTGACATGTGGAGATTTTAGGATCACAGGAACTGCAAGGCTGGATCAGAGCAAGGGATCTGGTACCCTCTCCTAGCAGTGATCCACTGGGAATGATTCAGCAAAAGATGTCATGAAACCTAAAATGGTGATTATGTCCCTCAGAACTAAGGTTTTGTAACCTCCATTAATACAATATGTGGGATTACGTCCTCAGGCTCTGGAGTTCATATGCCTCAAGCCATCCCCATTAGAAATCCAAATATTCTTGCCTGGAGTCTGAATATTTCTAACACGGGATGAATATCTATGTTCGTGAAAGTAATTTTCATAGAATCATAGAACCATTTAGGTTGGAAAAGACCCTTAAGATCATTGAGTCCAACTGTAAACCTAACACTGCCAAGTCCACCACTAAACCATGTCCCTAAGCACCACATCCACACGTCTTTTACCCCTTATCCTGTCCAAAGCCAGGCAGGGAGCATTGTTCCCAACCTCACCAGACTACAGTGAGATGTTTATTACAAAAGGTGTGTATAAGACGAGACCAAAGGAGCTAAATGGTGTGTTCAGGGCCCCAGAACTCTCCTTTCAGGCTACAACGTGGGTTGGCTGATGCTAGAGATGAACTGTGCAGGACATAATGAGGAGCCCGGGGTGATACGAGGAGCAATACGTCAAAGCCAATCTAACCACTGCTTGCCTCTGTCTTCATCTTTCCTCTGCCTTCAGGCACAAGTTCCCACTGCTTCCTCTTTTTAAATTACCAGTGGTGTTCACTGAACCTGCTCTGAATTATATCAGTTCGCTGTATGAGCAGAAAACGATTGTTTTCTGCCCGCTTAACGCACTAGAACAGCTCGGTGCTGTGTCAGACAAGCGCTAGTGCTGGTTTAGAGCGGGGAATGACCCCGGCAGCCGGCAATTCGGCTGCCACCGCCACTGCCCTGTTCATTCAGCCACACAGAGCCTGTCTGAAAAAAACAAGGCAGCTATACATCTCTGTTTCTTACAAAGTTTTCCTCTCCTCTTCATCAGCAGCCCTGCAATGTCTCTTCTCTCCACAGAAGCGGATGGAGTACATGGCTGTCAACCCCAATGAGACACAGACATCTGGCAGCTGTGGGACGGTGCAGTCTGAACTGAACATCACTTTCAGCGGAGGGTTTATAAACTTCACCTTTGTAAAGGTAATTGTTGCATTTAGAGGGAAAGAGTGTTTAGGATTGGGGAGCTGGAACTCAGGCTGCCTTTGATCCAGCTTGTGCTGTGGGAAAAGGCATTTCATCTATCTCTATGCTAGTTTTCCACTTGTATGTAAGACATTATCACTCCTGTCCTTCCCAAGAGGCTAGAATCATAGAACCATGGATTAATTCAGATTGTAAAAGACCTTTGGAGGCCACCTGGTCCAACCCCCAGCTCAGAGCAGGGCTAACTTCAATGAACTTTGAATTTGTAAAGGTTCCTATGTGCCATGAAGGGTAAGTACAGTGCCTTGCCATCCTTTGATACAAAGTGATAAAGAACAGTGTTAAAGCTACCAGTCTAGCAACACAAAGTCTAGAAATAGCCCCAAACAAAATCTGCGTCTCATTTTTACATAGGTAAAAATCTAGTTGGAGGGAAAGCCGGGTCTGCTGTTTGCATTGGAGCAGGAGAGAGGGACAGGAGAGGGAATGGGTTTGGGACTGGAGTCCCTGCGCAGGAACAAGGTGTGTGTGCCGGGAGCTCTGACTCATACTGTCAAGTTGCTCTTACGAAATGGTGTCTCAGGGACCACCTGAATGCAGGTGAGGTTAGTCATTTGCTTTCCATAAATGCCAGGTATCACAGCTGCCCAGCCAAAAGCCAGTCGTGGTTGTTAAATCCAATGGGCAGCCTATGCAGTTGTGAGTGCCCAGGAGCCACGGCCCATCCACAGCTGAAGGGGCCTAATTTCATCTAATTTCTGAGCGGAAAATTCCAAACAAGCGAACTACAACAACAAAATTGTAGATAAGTGCCCTTAAAATGCACCACACCAGGGAGACTTATAAGTACACACAGAAACTTGGGCAAGAGAGAGGCCCTGCTTACATCGCGGGGAAAATGAGCTTTCTTTTTGACATTGTGTCTGTTGATACCATGTTCCCCACTGGGACCAC
Organism: Oceanodroma leucorhoa; assembly: GCA_030449065.1. Classification (NCBI taxonomy): domain Eukaryota; kingdom Metazoa; phylum Chordata; class Aves; order Procellariiformes; genus Oceanodroma; species Oceanodroma leucorhoa. The sequence continues at coordinate 3,110,146 of JASVER010000021.1, read as the reverse complement.
GTCGTATGTGGATGAGGCTTTAATGTAAGCTACTAAGAGTGCTGCTGCTGTTACAACCACAGAAAATTGCTGAGTGGCTGCTCGTCTTGCTTCCTCAGACATTTACACGGTTTGCACATTTTGGGAGGCAGCACGCAGTACTATTTATCTGAAGGCTAGTAAGGGCTGGGTGGTGGTGCCAGCAGGGCTAGAGACAGAAGTTAATATTGTGTATAAAGTCATCAATGGGCAGGGAGGACTACGGCACGGGTTGGATCCCATCAAACCCTGACTGAGTGTAACAYGCATTAAGGCCATGTCCTGGAGCTCCCATAGCAGTTCAGAGCTGCATCTGGCCATCGCTGCTGATCTGTGTCCTTCAGTTAATCAGCCAAAATATCAATCTTACAGCCTGGTTCCAAGCTCAAATTAGTGACAATTAAGAAAAGTACAAATAGTTAATCAGTCATTTCCATAGAAAGTCCAAGAGGCAACAGCAAATTATACCACACCYGAGTCTTTAATGCTTGAGCAGAGAAAAGATTTCAATTAATAAACATCTTGATTTGAGTTTATGGCAGAAAGTTTTCTRAAAGCTGCGGAGGAAAAGTGAGGTAAAAAATCAAGGAGCTGTTTTAAAACAAAGGATCAGTTCAGACCCTGAGTGTTTGCTTTAAATGTATGCTTCCTGCAACAAGGGGAGCATTTTCTGTGTGACAAGGATCCTTAGAAAAAGTCTGGTGATTCAAGTACCCATGAAAGCCCCAGCTCGCAGCAGTGCTAAGGAGAGTGATGTGAACCTTTAGGAGGTACTTGACCTATCTTGCCCCGAAAAAGGTGGTTATTGGCACAGCATTAGACAATCCGCCCTTCACTTAAAGATAAGCCTCAAGAGCATAGCAGGGCTCGGCTTAGACTTCTTTGAAATTCAAGTTAATAAGAAATCATTTTGCTGCTGTTTTTTACGTGTTTGGCCCCCACAGCCTCTCTAACTCCTTTGAACCAGGAGTGCTCCAGCGATGGCACTTCTGATTTTCAGCGGTGAAAGAGGAGCTGGATCAGGCCCCGGGGCTGCGGTGCCGGTGCGGGGTAGCGGGAGGCGAGCGGCTGGCTCAGCACTCACCACTGCCAGCTGCTTTTTGCAAAGCACTTGAAAAAAGGAAGTTTTGTAACCAAGCCACAAGACGTGAAGTAGGAGCAGGTGTTTTCCCCAAGCAAAGTTATTAACTGTGGCCAAACAGAACATAGCGCTGCTGCCAAAAAAATGGTAATATTTGACCTATTTATGTCTTTAAGTAGGAATAATGCTGAGAACCTCTTCTCTGTTATGTGTATTTCTTAAACTTTCCCAATCCATCCTACCAGCTTTTAAACTGCATAACATTAAAACTGGGTGCACAGGAGACATTCATGACTGCTGCACTCACCAGTCCCTGCGTGCTCACAGCTGGAATTAAAATGAATAGTAGGGCTGCTACATAAAGACTCACATTATACTCCAACACTGCTACCAGGGAAAAGCTCCTAGGGCTGGCTCTCACTTTGTGACAGTCCTGGGGAGGACAGTGTTCAGGTTGCATCAGGGTTTTAGGGCACATGCAAGCAGGACAGTCAGCTGGAAGTTTTGCTCTGTGCTGTTGTACCAGCTGCTTTCCATGTCAGCAGTCTGTAGGCATAAGGAAAAAAGCCAGCCAGTACCGACGGTGTCTGCAGGGTGGGAAGAACAGTCACTTCTCCCCTCCGCAGACACATCCAGGTTGCTGTTTCCTCATTTGTAGTGATTGCTGTTGGCAGACAAAATAGGAAATGAGTGGTACTAGCATGAGATGAGCTCCCGGCTCTCAGCTTGTGGCTGACCTCTGCCCGTTCAAAACAACGATGAACACAGAAGCACAGCTGCTTTCTGCAGTTTGCTCACGCCAAGGGCATCTACACATAAAGTGCACTGCAGTGCCACGAGTCCCAAATACTTCTAAAGGTGTCGGCTTAGGTCCTGCAAGCAGTCAGACTGCAGGTCAGCGTGGATTAATTCAGTGCAGGATTACTCATGAGAGCACTGTAGGGACTCTCGATGAAAGCAGAACAGGTAAATAAAAATAAATTGGCCTTATCACATGCCTGTTAATTTGTGCAATGTATAATATTTGCTTAATTCCCTCCTACTTTTGGTTACAAGTATCACACAAATGTCCAGCTTGAGCAGTGCATGCAAAAACACACCTGCATGGTCCAGTTTCACTGAACTGAGCAGAACTGGTGATGTAGCCGAAATTGTTGCATTACACCAGCTTCCTACCTATTAGATGGAGTGATCTGGAAAAGAAAAAGCAACACATCCAAGCAAGTTGGTTCTTGGGTCTTGAAGGCGATGCTTTAAAATGTGTTTCTTTGGGAAATTCTTTGTGACCATTTTGCTGTGGTGAACTGTATTTTTTTTCACAAATATGAGGATGTATTATGAATAAAGATATATCTTCTTTTGCAGCAAGCTCCAACGTACTATGTCAGTAAAATTGAGACCAGATTACAGTCATTTTCTGAAGGTCAGTGATTTTACATTGTCTTAATTTCATATCAAACTGTTCTGGGTGTGGGATAGGCTTTCATATCTTTAAAACACTGAATTTTGCAAATTATGTATTTTATTAGGCTTTCAACATGTCATTCACCTAAATGTTATGGCATGAAAATGGAAGAGAAGGAACTGGGCTGGAGTTTCATCAGAATTGTTCAATTTTCCTTTTGTCCTCAAAAACTTTCCCTGCCTTTCATTACTTCTTCAGAATAGAGATTACTTCAAACCTAAATTTAAGCTACAAAACAGTCCTCAGAGTTTTTATCTGCAAACACACAAAAATGCTGTGAATCCAGTTCAGTTGCATGCGTCTTTCCAATCTAATATGCAAACTAAATGAATACAGTATCTGGATCACGGAAATGCAGAGCTGGATCCAGATTTCAAATACACCAATATGGAGAGGAGGCGTGTCTGATATTTTGGTTTGGCAAAAATAAGAACTGGATCCAGGCTGAGGTTCTTAAAACTATCCTGAAATCCTAGACCTTGTCTGTGCTCTTCTCTGGCGATCAGATTTTTTTTTCTTACATAGCCCTGCTTCTCRCCATTTGAACAGTCAGGCGCTGCCCCAGATGCTTCCTCCCAAGAAATGCTAACAGAACATCATTTAGGTCAGAGAGAAAAATTCTGACCCATCACTTCAGATTTTCTCTGACATTAATTTTGCACAAATTCTTCGTAATGTATCAAATCTGTGACAGGTTAATGACTATATTATGTCACTTCTCTGCTTGTTACTCATAAGTATTTGGATTTACTTTTGTCCCTGAAAGAACAAAATCAAATCAGGAGCTTGACCAGGTGTGTCCTAATTTTCCTTCTCACTGATCAGCACTTTTATTAACTCAAGTGGAGCCTATTCTGATCTACAGCAATTAAAGTAAAAGAAAAGCTGATCCGGAGGACATGTCTGCTAGGGATGTTCTCAGTCTAAATGATCAGAGTTTTCCTATGCATTGCTAAGTGCAAATAGCAGCAAATACAAACTAATTGGCTTAATCGTAAGTTTTAAAATCCTCAAATATACTTCAAGTCCTCCACAGTGGTGCTGGCAAGAGACAGCGTTCTCCCTGGCTGTTTGTTACTGCCTCTCTGCCAGATGTTGTCATTTCACAGTCCACCAGCAGTATTTTTGCAGTGAGCAAGCCTGTATCTTTTTCTAAGATAAAAATTACCGAATTAACTGTATCAGTACACACTGGTGTACTGATTTTGACTGAAGAGGACCACAGGCATGCCGGCAGATGTGGTTGAGATACAGTGATGCAGAGTCGGTGATGTCAATGATTTTGTCTTAAACKGGTATATCTGCTTTCAAAGGAGGATATGCATCCAGGGTATGCCGAGGTTACAAGATCTTTTCATGCTTTGAACTTGAACCATATTTTCAGTAAAGTACCGTGACACTGAAATATGTTTAAAAACATATTTAATACATAAAGCAATACGGACTAGATATGTCAAATTCCCATGCTACAGATGGTATCTCTGTTTTGTCTGGAAATAGCCGTGCTGGAGACCTGATAGTTGTCTGCTCCTGCGAGAATGCTAACTCCCTCTTGCAGACTCAGATTGTTAAAATATGATTTGAAGAAGAATCTGAAATTTTAGCTACTTTTTCAGACCCTGAAAAGGGTATTAGTAATTAAAGCACTCATTTAAACATGGAAGAAATGTAAAGCCCACTAGTAATTAAAGCACTCATTTAAACATGGAAGAAATGTAACTGATACATTATGGGGAAAATGTCCATGCTTTAGTCACATCTGTGACTGCTGCTCTGCCAAAGCACTGGGCATCCTCCATTTTATCTCAGAAAGATGTTGGTTCCAACAGAGTTAGTGTGGATTCTCATTTGTCTCTCTTCATKGCCTCCAGGTATGCTTTACCATGCAGCCATACATGAGAATCTGTTTACAACAAAGCTGGGGAATTCCTTTAAGTGTGCCAGCAAGCAAACCTTTGTCTTGGAGGAGAACTTCCAGTTACTCTTTGTTAATATGCAGCTGCAGGCATTTGATATTGTCGGTAACCAGTTTGGAAAAGGTAAGTAGAAAGGATACCTTTTCCACCCCTCTGAGATCTACATGTCAGCATTCTGGTAGCCTGAGGTATCTCCTTCTGCTAGATTATAACCACACACACGCAGTGACCCTATTACACCTACAGCACAATCGCAGCTTTGTCATAGCTCCCAAACCTGGTAACCTGCCCGCTGCTGTATTCTCACCCTTTTCTGAGTCGTTTTCAACACAGTGTTAATACCTATGGAATATGGAAAAGTATCTTTCCCTCCTACACTCAATACCTTCTGTGTCACCTTCTCATTAAAAATGTTCAACACTACAGCCACCATTTTATTCTTCACCCGTTTTCTCCCAGAGCAAGTGGAAGTGCGTTCACCATTGCATTGCCCGAACCCCTAATACGTACCGTTCAGTTCAAGGTCACTGTTCTCGATATAGTCAGATTTTAGCTATTTTGAAAGGCTCTTGACACTCATGATGTCCCACAGCTGCAGCTGCAAAACTGCCAGCTAATAAGGGATATTTGTGAATGCAGGATGATACTTTCAGAGAAGCTGTGTCTAGACATGATGAAATCCACTCCTGAGGAGAAGCACAGTCGGCATGCTCCCTAGTTTCAGAATTAAATGTGATGCTCATCTCTGCAATTTGTCTTTTCTTGAGTACAGCCACAAAGAGGCAACCATGTAGCTTAGTAAAAGACAGAGACAGACCAGTACTGACTCCCCTGGTCCCTGGATTGTCCACACTGGGAGAATGTATTGAGGCTCATCACAGCTTCCCTACATCCACACCTGGGGTTCCTTCCACAGCGAAATGAGATGTATTTAGACTAGATATAAGGAAGAAATTTTTTACAATGAGGGTGGTGAAACACTGGCACAGGTTGCCCAGAGAGGTGGTAGATGCCCCATCCCTGGGAACATTCAAGGTCAGGCTGGATGGGGCTCTGACCAACCTGATCTAGTTGAAGATGTCCCTGCTCACTGCAGGGGGTTTGGACTAGATGACCTTTAAAGGTCCCTTCCAATCCAAACTATTCTATGACTCTATGTTGTCATCCTTGTTTCTTGTCCAGTGATGCAGCCAGGACCTGGCCAGGGTCCAGGACTGCTGGGTACACCAGGGAACTCCTGTGTCCCACAGTATGGACACTCTCATGGTCTACTGCCTTACTTCTTATGAGACGCATGAAAGATCCTACAAAAAGCAGAGAGGTGGACTAGATGGTACCCTGTGATCTCCTTCAAATTGTACATCTTCACATGTCTGTGACTTCCTCTCAGGGTGTTTCCATACAAGAACTCAGGTGGACAGATAGGCTTATCAGCTCTCCAGCCCTTCACATGCACTAATAAAACATGCCCTTCTTCTGACATTTGACTTTCTGCATGCTTACAAAATATTTCCCCTGTATTCTTCTTTTTACTTTAGATCTGTCTTTTGACTCAGTTTGGCTCTATTTGACTGATTCTTCTTTTGTTAGCTCAACATTTTGGCTGCCTTATTCTAAAAGGAATATAATGGGAAACAACATCTGGGCTTTCTTTAAGACATGGACATTTTTTTTACATACTTTTCTTTAAGTTCTTAAAAGCCACATTGAGAATCCAATCTATGCTCTCATTCCCATGAAGATTTTTTTCATAGGATAAAACCAAGCTGGAACAACTCATAGGATCCCATCTGGCCCCCAAACTCCCACTTGAATTTGTACAATGAATGAGTTCAGATATGGCTTTTGGTATGGCCTCACCTCCAGCAGAGACAGAGTTTAAAAAGTCTCTCTCTCTCCCCCCCCAAGGTCAGGCTAATCTCTGCTAATCAATACCATATACAAAATTAATTAATTAGTTTTGGTCTTAATCAAAGGGCTGAGAAAGCAGCTACCACCTCTGAAATAATTCCCCAGTGGTTATGAAATAGTTATGAAACTGTTACGTACCTCTGCTGTGCATGCAGATTTTGAAAGACAAAATCCCCAGTGAAGGAATGAGTCTATACACATCACCAGCCTCCTCCACTCAGGTTTCTTGAGACTGGTAGTTTCACTTCTGTTGCTCCTGATTTGCTTATCTTTAAAAGGGGAAGAAAAAGAAAACACTAATGATCATTGGTTTCAAGTTCCTTACAATTTTGTACAGACTGCAGCGGCGTTACATCAATAGCTTGGCCTGTTTGCGTCTGGAAAGCTGTAAAAGTGTCTTCTGAACTGCACTTCGGTATATCTGAAACAATTCCTAGAGCTCATAGCCCAAGGTCTCATCAAAGCAAAATGGCCAATTCAAACATCTCTGGCTTTTGCAATACTCAGATGTAAATACTCTTCAGCTCACTTCCTTAACAGCAGGTGACATTAACCAGACAAAGCTTTTAAAAGGCTAGTAGAAAGCTGATGCCTTTGGCTTTGTGGCATTGCATCACATGAAATCACCGTCTGGATCAGAGGAGAAGAGGATCAGATTTTGGGGAGAGCTGCATGGAGGCTCTGGAGCTGTGACATGATGTCATGCACTTCACATGCTCCCTGGGCTAATTGCCCGCCGCTGGTGTAAAGAGTCCCATTGGGGAAAAACCCAAGCGAAGCTGCGATCTGTGCCAGCATAGTCATCAGAATTAGACAATTAACAACAGAAGCCTTTGTCTTAGAGTGCTGTCGAAATCTGCCTTGGAATAGTCACAGGGAATGGAAGAGGTGGAGGCTGTTGGATGTCTCTTAAACCTCGGGTATAAACTGGATTCACTGCTGAATTGTGATATACTTTGGAATCTAGCTGATCAAGCTACCCTACTTAGAGGATAGTTTGCTACTCAGAGCATCATGCTAGAGGTTTTTCTTTCCCTGGAGCCCAAGGAAAGACCATTCCTATAGATCAGATGGAAGATGTAGGTCTGATCCAATTCTGGGATAACACATTAGTGATCATTCCCACACCTTCCCTTCACTCCCAGGGCTACACTTGCTGTATTGTGACTTTGAGATTGATCCTGCCATTGTTACTTGGGTAAATATTCATTTATGTCAGTGACCCAGATGGTGCAGCCTCTCCATAGGAGAGCCACCAATTTACCCCAATCTGGAAGTTCATTTTAAGTAATGAGTTTTCATGTAATCAGAAAATGACTTGAATATTCATTTGGGTAGGGACTGGATGAAGAAGTCAGGATTTGCCCCCTCTGTAGCTAAGAGGTATGTTTGGAGTGAATATATCTTTGGATGGTTCTGAAAAGATATTATTTGTGTCAAAACCTTTTCTGATATCATCATATGTACAATAAAATTACAATGGTACTGCTAAAGCAACCCCTTGGGCTAAGTCCAAGGCTTCTGCCTTCCTAATCTCTTAATGTTCTGAGTTAGCCACAATTATCCACAAATATTCTGAATTAAACACAGAGAACAATTAGAATTTGTTTTTTCTTAGAAAACACTGACTTAGCTAGGATCCTTGCTGCGCTAATGATGTGCTGGACTATGGGCTCCCTTCTCTGGCCTGAAACTTTTTACTGGGCAGAAGCAATTAGATGCCACATAGGAGCAGTTTTTGTCCATGCAGGATGTCTCTTGCTCTTTATTTTCAGACTTGCACTTTGTAGTATGATGCTCCACACCTGYTATCAGCAAGAAAGCCTCCTGCTGCGTATGTACTGATCCTGATGGTAAAACAATTACTGCGGACATGAAAGAGCAGAGTCATTCTCCAGTGAAGCATGTAGCTATTTTAAAAGGGGCAAGTATTGTTTTCTCGAGACAAGATTCACCACAGACAGAAATGTATTAAGTATAGCTCAGGAAAAAGAAAGAAAAAAAAAGGAAACAAGGTTTTGAGAACTTCTGGCTTGTTGCTAACTTTTCTGAAATATAGATGTATAGTCTAGGAGTACGGTGTTCTGCTATAACATTCTCTGGTTTCCTTTTACTTTCAGAAGAAGAATGTTTTCCTGATAAAAACAGCAAAGCAGCTCCCATCGTGGTGGGCCTGAGTATCCTGGGATTGTTTGTCATTGTGTTTGCCACATTCCTGATTTCCAGAAGAAAGCCGCATAAAGGATAYGAACGTATCTGAGGTGCCCTTGTACTTCAAAATGTGTGTAGCGAGTAGAGAAGTCATAGGAGTTTTAGCTTCTACCTGGCAATCTCATTGCCCTGAAGCCATATTTTTAAGTGGGATGACACCATGTGCTTAAAGCTAATGAATATTTCTGGAAGTTATTTCTTTAAGGTGGGAAGGAGAGAACTCACACCATCTACTTTAGGCTATTCTTAGCATCTAATTTAGATGTAGTCCAGAGGACCAAAGTGAGGGGCCTAAATTCTTTATATTGTCAACAGACGAGGCAATTCAGACCACCTAAGTTAGATRCCTAAAAATAGCTTAAAGCAGGCAGTATCACTATCCCCCAGAAAATCCATCAGGTTTCTTAAAGATGGCATTTAGATTTATTAAAATAGATGAGTCCAGTGATACGACCTTCAAGTGAATAAACCAGAGGTCCACAGCTACAGACAACCCTGTTAAATCAGAGCTCAGTGAAAGCCTTGTGGGAACATTGTGTATGCAGAAGACTCAGGGCAAGTGTGTGACTTYCATTCATAAGCAAGTCCTGTAAATATCAGGGTTATGTTTCATAAGTTCTTGTTTCTTCCTACTAAGCCCTTCGGAAGAACACAGTGGCTTGTACTCTGGAGGCAGTATTTTTAGAAAATTTTCTAGTTTCCAGTGACTGTGTATGCAAATAAGAGAAGATTACCCAACTGAGGTCATACAGGGTCTGCCTGACCAGTATGTGCCAAAATTATCACTTGTCATTGCTTGTCTCAGCCCTGCTGCAAAGATGTCTGAGCTTCTTGCCAATAATTCTKAACTGCAGCCTCATAAAGCACAGCACGTTAGAGCAATCTGATGTTGATAAGTTTATCCCAAAGCGTTACGTTGCAAACTGCGCAATTCAGGAGCTGATTGATAGGCAGCTGAGATGTCTGTGCAGCAGAACTGGGCAGGCRTTTGGAGGCAGTAACTCCATCCACCTGCCACGCCAGGCCAAGCCATCCCCTCGTCGATCGGCGCCCAAGGCACAGCGTCCCTTTGCCACATGTTTGCAACACAACGTGGAGAAAGCTAACATCAGGGTCTGAAAGCGCTGTGACACATGGGCCGGTGCTAAGGATGCCAGTGCAATAGATGGGGACTGGGGTGAATTGGCTTGATAAATTCAAGGATCTTAGTATTTCGTGGTCTTRTGGGAGCTCATGAATCACCCACTTCCTATTCAGGCATGGACCTGTTACAGTGACTGCCACTGAACTCAATAACTGCCCCTCTACTGAGACGGCAGCACTGTGATCTCTCTTCATCTGGGAAGATACCACGCTCACTGAAAATGCCAGGGATTAAGTGSCCACAATTGCGGCAGACCTGCACAAGGTCCATGAGCAAATGGAAATCCACTGACGCTGAATGTTCAAGGCTTCTGTGGGAACTAAAAGCTTGCACAGGCCTTGGACAAACTCTCTGYCCAAAAGTGAATGCTATGCAGTGCGCCTGCAGCTGCGCAGCTGGATTTTCATATGGAAATAATTTGGAGTTGCTTTAAAGCACGCTAATTGTAACACTGTACTCTGTTTCCTGCTAAGCCAATGATGAATGCATGAAAGTAGTAATTGCTTTTGAGATTAAGTTCAGCTAATGTTCTTTGTTGTAACAAGGAAAATCTTGTCACAAAAGATTTACAAAGCTAAACATATGCACAAATGTGCCCATACACACACACACATGCACACACCACATACAAATCTGTTCACTGCTTCAAATGACATCAAAATGATAAGAAGTTATATATATATAAAAACATTTATAAAAGAGAAAATAATATTAAATAAGAGCACACTTCCCCYTAGGAGTTAGGGTAATGACTTAAATTCTATGAATAAAAGTTTTGCCTGGAAAAGGACTGTGGAATGGCACCCATTAAACAAAAGAAAGACTGAAGTCATCTGCAAAAAATCCTTGTTGTTAGTTTAATCTGGATCTAAACAAAAGAGGAATGCTGGGAGATAATTTAATTTCCATTAATAATGGCCCAAATCCTGAGCAATTATTAATGGTGATGGAACCTCACTGGATTTTCACTGGGTAAAACTGATGATAGTATCTTGTGAGTTTAACTTCCCTTAAGCATTTTTAAATAGTTTTGATATTTTACTAGTATTTAACCATTGAGAGTTTACCTATTTAAATCAAGAAAAAAAAGAAATCCTTCCATTCCATGAATTACTAGAAGATGCTGGTATGTGTCAAGTAGAAACATGGTCATACTGTTCCATAATCGACATAATACGTAGCTGTGGAAGTAATTAACAGTCTCCAGAAATGTTCCCTTTGAGTCTGAATGAACCAATAAATAAGAAAGATAAAGACAATTTTGAGGCACTTTTGCACTTGGAGAAACGTAAGACAGAAGTCAGAACCAGCTGTGAGCAAGGGAGGCAGTTGAATACGATTATAAGGCAAAGTAGCACAAGAAACAGAATACGAAACTTTCAAACCTTTAACACAGACACAGTGATTTGAACTGTATTCAGTTGAATACTCAAACTGAAGTTTGAGTGTTTCGATTATTATTCTGTAAAAGGCTCCAGCGCTGTTAATACTGCTTAGTGAACTTTATGTAGCTTATTTTTACCCTTCCTCCTTCCCCCCTGGTTAGGGACAAGCAGCCCGCTGAACTCAGTGACATTGTTCAGGCCCTTGGATTAATAAAATCCCTCGAGTTCTCAGGGTTAGTTAATACKATTTATCTGTTGTTTAGAAAGCAGATTTTTATACTTGATTAAAGCAATCACATTTTTTTAAAACAAGAGAATGGAKGAGGTGTCCAGAAGGAAAGGTAAATATATGGAAGAGCTTCCATTCGAAAATGAACCTAAGTATGCGATAGTGATGTTACTGTCCCAAACTGTTACATGTGGACATTTTAACAACAAACACTGCCTAAAAAGCTCAGCCCTGCACACGATCTGACCCTAAGCCGATCTGGCTAGTGATCAATAGACATCTTTCCCATTCAAAACTAAGTCCTGTTTCACATGTTCTTTGGATTGTTGGGTTGCATGATCTGTACAGTTTGTTACTTTTATTGATATGGATATAGCATTTTCTTGTTATGTTCTGTACTGAAAAATCTCTTCATGTTAATATTCAGTCTTTCAACATTTGGTATCAACATAAGGAGAGAAAACTGTTCTTAATGACTGATAATTCTGTGTTTAATCTTGTGACACTCTCTGGCATTTTTACCGATGATGCAAAGTTAATGTTTTTTTCTCTCACTTTTTTCTTTCTACTGTGAATCAAACTGTTGGTATTGAACAGTGTTTGGATTCAGGTTTACCTGATTTGTTCTTATGCTGTTTATTGCTATTATTTGTTTGCTATTTTATGAAACTGCATACTGCCTTTTCTACATGAATAATACTCTGGGCTTGCTCTAAACAGCACAGGTGAAGGGCACGTGGTACAAATCAATGAAACATCTGGAGGCTCCCGTGAAATGCTGCCAACATGCAGCAAACTGAATCCAATGGAGTTAGTACTTTACAGTAGTAGAGGAGCCACTGGAAAATTCCTTAGTGCATCAGGAGATCCCAGCCCCTAACGTGCAACCTTTCTCCCACCTGCAGCCCAGCCTGCACACCATCACCTCCTTCCCTGACCACAAAACACACAGCCAGCCTGCAGCAGGGATGCRCGTCAGCATGCCAGCATAGCAGGGAGTGTGGCCTCTCCGAATTTAATGTTGAGTTAGAATTAGACAGCCCAGCTGCTCCCTGAGTTGCCATGTGCAGCTTTTAAAGCTGATGCCTGTATTTATTTTCTGCCAGAATTTAGGTAGATATTTGGCTGGCACTCTTTTATCTAATGAAGTTGCTTTGAAGTCCTCCACCCAGTGGGAAGACTCTATAGGTGTAACTGGTCTTGGCTGCCAGACTTTCTCTTTTAAACATCTTGTCTGAAGAAACATTTTGAGCAAAAAGTCTCTAAAGGAGCACCACACAAAGAAGAGCCTCTCATGATAAACTGGTTGTATGCTAGGTGGGCCATAATAATTATACCATGGGCAGCAGTGCACAGTTTCTTTGATTCCTCTCGGTATGGATATAAATGAAAACAGTATTTTCTAAGCCTGGCAGATGGCTTCCCTTCCAGGGCTSCTCTTTGCCATAGCCAGACTCTTGTTCAGCAACCTGCTCACTGCTTGGGACAGGGGTTTACCAACCAACCTGCCCTAAAAATCTGCATGCCAAAAACCTTCATATAGTCAGCATGAGCCCATGTACCCCAAGAGCTGAGAGAAGAGCACGGTCTGCTGTGGGAGGCGGCAAGGTTGCAGGTGACTCTCAATGTTGGTCTCAGCAGCCCCAGCTCACTTCTTCCCCCCATTGTGGACTCAGATCAACCCATCCCTGAACCAGAAGATAACGATCATGATGACATGACSCATCCCATCAGGGAAGCTATGCTTAACTTGCGGGCAAGCATGTGCTGGTCAGGATACAGTGGGGCCACTCGTAGAAATGAGGAGGTGAGCACATCCCTACAGCTCCCTGATGCTCTGCTGCAGCTCTCACTCCAGACCATTCACTATGGTCTCTTGCACACCCAAGGTAGACACAAGAGCATCCCATGAGTATGATGATGTCATACTTAGCCAAATYGCCAAGGAGTTTATAAAGCAAGATTTAATTTCTTTCAGTCCTTTTTGCTCTCTGATGGACAAAGAAAGTCCAAATTAAAAAATAGCTGTTAATTCTGGTTGAAAGAGGAAGGGAGATGCAGAATAGCTTCTTGAGTGTAAGAATATGGTTTGGTTGATYGCTTCTAGCTTGCTATAATATATGRTTGCTAAAAATCAATTTGCTRTGAGAAGTAAAATACACTCTTTATTTTTCTATTATTGGYGTTTCTATAATAAAGGTTGTATTTAGTCATTAAGTGTGCATTGCTGTCCAATTATTTTCTCTCTTGAGTGCTGTTTCACCTAAACTGTTTAAAATACAAGTACGGTCTAACAAACAGGCAGGGTTGCATGGGCTCTGGACACAAGCCACAGACAGATATGCTTATATCTTAACCATAACTTTGATGATTATTTCTTCTGTGGCTTGRGCAGCTCATCTGACATTTCTATCTTTGTTTCATCAGCATTACAAAAAAAAAAAAGSGGTATTGAAAATATTATGCGATTTTCTGTTAATCTCCCCACAACTTCCAGAGTATYTGAATTCATTATGTTTCTTTATATGACTAGATCTCTTTTTGTTTCCTATTGGTCCATTAACACAGACCATAACTCACATCAGATGTGATGGATGCTTGCGACTTCATGTTTAAACTGCTTTCACAGATAATAACCTTAGGAATTACAGTAAGTCTTTTGAGGAGAATGCATCCTTTCAGTGAGCAGTTATGGAAACTAGAGGAAATAAATAGCTTGGAAAATACCACACATAAACTTGAGAATTCAACAGCTTCTGTGTTGGTCAAAGGAATTTCCCAGAGGATGGGGGCTGGACTAGATGATCTGTAAAGGTCCTTTCCAACCCAAACCAGTCAATGATTCTATGTGACTTTGCTGTGATTTTGCTGTTTATCACATCAACAGCCAGCTTAAAATATTATAACTGTGGGACAACTGCGTGAGGTAAACTTCTCAATAAAAGGGGCACTCAAAAATTCTTCAGCTCCATCTTTAAAGGTTTTTCAGAGRAACTTGAAACCACATCTACGTTTGGCTAATAACTGCAGCCAGACCCTCTTTTGGGTGCAGGCTCCTGTAATGCCTCTAAGGCCATTGTTGGGAGGTTGCATGATAGAGCTGGGCTGGCTAGGAAGGAGAGGGGTGGGCAGCAGATGAGGGAACAGGATACTGCCTTCTCTGTGGTGAGCAAGATAAGGCTCTGAAATGGCTGAATGAGTCTAACATGTCATGCTCTCCATGGCTAAAGAAGCAAAGTTTGTTAGATGGATTGCAGGAAAGCAGAAGACGTGGTAAAGATGGAGGAGAAAAACCAACCTCTGCTGCTGGCAGCTGATTGAGGAACTTAGCTGTTAGAGAAGTGCCTATGAGGGCAACAGAAAGAAACTTCCCTCAGTGACAAAACACCAGATTTATGCTTCACTTGCTATTACCATTTCTAGTGTCAGTGCACATCCCTACATGATGGATAATTTAATGGCTACAGGTCACAAGGTGAAAACTTTGTGAGCCCTTTGATTTGTCCTTCAGTGGAAAAGCAGGGCTGCCAGGAGAGCAGGGTCAGTTTGCCTTCTCTTTTGTACTTGCTTGGCCTGGTACAATACTAAATTTGGTGTCAGGTTCACCTAAGTGATACACCTATTTAGTGGACAAGGTTCCTGGCTTGTTCATRTTAGTTTGAGAAGATGGGCTGGTAAATACACACTTGGGAGATGCATTTYAGCTGATGAACTAGGATTTAGACAGGGGCCTTCTGCATGTTCATTGCCTGGGGGAGGGCAGGTCTCTGAAGTGGACCCTCAAAGGCTGCTGGATGTATCAAATTCTCTCTTTCTTGACAAGTTTTAATGGCGGATGGAGGAACAGTCAATCATTTTACCTTTTAAAGCAAAAAAATCTCCATCTGTAAGTCACACTATGGACCGTCCCAGAAGCACAAAGGTTTCGAATCCACTGGAGAAACGTTTTTGCATCAGAGTGTCTAGAAGAAAAAAGAAGTATTTTTTTTAAAGCACCAATTTGAGGAAAATAACAAGGATGAGGAGAGAAAGACTTCTATGAAATTAACCCTCATTAATAAGGCGACGAGACACTTGGAGACTACACTGTCTTTCTCACATCCATGGCTGTGGCCACTGCACGCCAGTAATGCAGGGGGATGCATGTCTGAGGTTTATCAGCCACAGCAACACTCACACTCCTGGGCTTTCATCAGCATACGGGCTTTCCCAGCTAGYCACAAAATGTCACAAAACCTGCATTTCCCTTTTTCCGCAAGTCCTATTGCCTATGAAGTTGGTAGATCCCAAGTATTTTATTAAATTATAATTTAATTGGCTCAGTTTCTTACTTAACTCTTTCTTCAAAAATCTAAAAAAGGAGTAGGTTGCATTTCCCACATGCAGAAGCAAAATAAATGGCTGTTGGGAAAAAGAAAAGTGTTCAACCTGAGTCAGAAAATCTGTGCAGATTAGAGACACAGATCTTGGTTTTGAACCTCAGCTTTGCTTGGGCTTTCCAATATGCCAGAAATTTCTGAAGAATATGATTGATGAGTCCAGCCAATGTTTAACTTCATTCATTTTGCCATGGAATGACATTTTTTTCATTTCCTCAAGGAAAAAGAATTCATATTTCAAACAAATTATGATGTTCACAATCTGCTCATGGAAAAAAATAATGAGAAAAGTATTCAAATTATTAATCTAAAGCAACTTTCAAAATATGCCAAGCTTCCACAATAAAAATTAAAACGTTGCCAGTCCAACCTACCAAGTACATCACTAGGTTCATCACAGTGCCTCTATCTATGTACATGTGCATTAAGCATATTGCTGGTGTCAGTGAGAGAATTATTATTTTCTGCATTTCTGTTTTATTACATTGCACTTTCAAACATCTGTGTATACAATCTGATGATCCCACTTGACTTTGCAAGCCCTAAAAGCCATGCTGGCAGGATGCCTTCACCAAGAGCAGATTTGCAATATAAATGAGTTTGCAACTTCCATTAGTTCTGCTGTTCAAAGCGTAAACTCCTCCACCACCTGATTTATGTATTGTAAAATATCTTTAGCTCTTCCCAACGTTCAATGTTAAACTACATAAAATGCTGCCATCTTGTGTTTAGAGACAAATTAAACATGCTGAAATTTTTTAAAATCTGGATTTCAAAAGACAAAAGTAGGATCTATGCTGTCAGCACATTATGTTGAAGAAGAATGAAGTGAATGAATTACGGAAAAGTGGAAGCCTCGCTTAATAATTTAGTTTTTAAAATCTCATCTTTAGAGCAAGTGCTGAACCCACCACCTCTTGCAGTCAGGTTCAAGGGACCACACTAYTTCCCCGAGCTGATCTGGTGTCTGTTTAAGCAACTACTCAGTCCCTGGTATGAGAGGTCACCACGCCAAGTTTAAAAAAAGCAACAGCAGAGATTACCTGCATACCAAGAATGGTCTTTACACAAGAGACTGTGTTAATGGTTCAGAGCAYGGAGAACACAAAAGACATGTTAAGTACTACCACTATTACAATTGATAGCTTGTGTATTCCTTTTGTGAAAAAGCATGGTTGCTTTGCTATTTGTAAACAGCAGTCTAGAAATACTTATTTTGACTAAGTGCTACTATTTGGGGTTTTTTAAATTTCTCTATATAATTAATATTRAAATCATGGTCATGTGAAATACTACTTTGGAAATGCTTTGTTGTAGTCTATCAGTATCCCAGTTTAACTGAGCATTATTGTTAACCTGGGTTCAGTAAATCGGTGCGACCGAGGCAAACGAGGTGTCCTTGGTGATTCACACTCCTCTYCTTGCTGCGGTATGAGATCCAGCTCAACACGGAAAACAAGAGCGGCCAGAGGAGGCCTGGCCAAAGGCCCAGCTCCCCCGCGCCCCGTCCCCTCAGGAGCTCGGGCTGGAGCTGTGCGGGGAGGTTAAGCCAGGCCCCGCACAAGGGTGACCCGCAAACCTGCGAAGCCTGAGGGAGCGGTACTGATCGCACCTGCCTGAGGCGGGGGGTGTGCTGGTCCCACGACGACCCGAACCTCCTCCGTTTACACGGTACAGTTTTGAGCTGGGGAGTCGGGCCTGGGCACAGGGACGTTACGGTACCTGGGGACCCCCGTGCCCTTCCCAGCCACCCTCACGTTTCGTGTCACTGCTCTAYTACAACCCCGGATGTCATTCCCGAAGGAACATGGCCGGCTCAGAGCCCATGCTTCCACAATGCAGCCCGGAGTCCTTCTGCAGCGTGTGTCACTTCACGTGCATATCGATTTTATTTGATCTGCCCTTTTATTGCCCAGTTTCTCGCTGTCATCCGGCCCCTGCCGCTTCCTCCTGGCTCTACCCCCACCAAACAGCCATTTCACCCTCTCYCCCAGACAGCTCGGCAGCGAGCACRCGACCTCCTTCCCGGTGACCTCCCSCCTCCCTCAGCGCTTTCTSTCCCCGCCCCGCGCCCGGCGGCTCCTCCCCGCCGCGGCCCGCCTCAGCGCGCCCCTGCCGCCGCAGCCACTGGCGGCCGGCCTGCCGCGCACACCCGCCGTCCCGCCGGCCCCCGCGCTCGCCAACATGGCGCTGGTGCTAGCGGCCGAGCGGGGCCGCTGCTGCCTGTGGGCGCTGCGGCGTCAGTGAGTGCGGGGCTGGGGGAGGCGGTGACACGGCGCGCCGGGCCCGGCGGGGACGCCTTGCCCGRGGGGTGGCCGACGCGCTCCTCGCCTCCTTCCCCTCGCCCCGCTGGGGCGGCGGGCTCCGTCAGSGGCCGTTAAGGGGGGCTGACGGGCGGCGGCGGCAGGGACCGCGGCCGGGAGGGAGCCGGCGGCGGCTGTCGGGCCTGGCGCGGAGGGAGGCTCCCCAAAGGCGAGCCTGGAGCCGGGCTGACCGACGGGGGAAGGGGGAAGGGGCTCTGCGCCTCGGGAGGAGCGAGGGAGCTGGGCCGCCGCCCGGCCCCGCTGCCGAGCGTGGCGCGCGTCTGTGTGGGGTACAACTACCCCGGGCTCCTCTGTGGAAGGAACAAGCAAAAAAAACCCACCTAGAGTTTGAAGCGTAGTTTTAGCAGTGGGTACAGATTCCATGAAACTTCCCTGGGTGCTCGGGGTTTGAAAACCGTCGCTGGCCACCCSCTGCAGCCACCCCTCCGCTGGCTGTAATCCTGTGCAGGAGGGGTCCGTGACCCTGACAGCTCTTCATTAGAAGTTTAGGAAATGCACTGATGTCCCCTCTCGTTATTGAAACTGAGCTTTTGGTTGTGTGGTGTCAAGGACGTCCCGTGTCTTTTTGTCTGATACCGTTTAAGAATTGCTGGACTTGATCCAAGATTCCAAAGTTGATTTTTATGTTAATTAAAACGGTTCGAAGAGTTTAGTTTTACAGTTTCTTCCAGCCACTTAGCCTTCGCTGTCTGATTTCTTTAGTATTAGTCGTTTGAGGTTTAACTTTTCATTTCTGAAATTCTTCATAGCTCATCTTCCTAACTATCTTTCACATTCTTTTCTCTTGCGCCTTTTCTCTGTACAAACAACTCCTATTTCCTTTTTAAGCTTTTCTGTTTTGTGGTTGTTTATATCTTCTCTCCTGAATACTTCAAGTTGCCTTCTCTGTAATAAATGACAGACGTTGGCAGTTCTGTCCACTAAAAGAGTTTGTTGGGTTTTTTTTTTTTAAATAAATATGTTGACTATTTAAATTTGAATGGTACTAAAAAAGCAAGGGGATAATTTCTGTTGTGTCTAAATGAAAACACTTAAGGAGAGATCTGGTGAAGTTTGTACAACCTTCCTTGTTGTACTTGAATATGTTCTTGTAAATAGTTGTATCAAAAGCTTCAGAGCTGTTTCAGTGCTGTCCTCCTCTCACCTGAAAATAAAAGTAGCTCAGTTGCCACTTCTTCATATACTTTTGTAACACTTCTGTATGTTTATAATTGTATAGGCAATGGAACCAAGTACAAAGATTTGTGAAATGGGCCTCAACAATAGGTATGAAATTTAACTTCTTTAGCTACTAGGTTTAATTGCTTGTGTAATGTGGATCATTTTACAGTTAGTTTTAGACCATTAGTTGCTGAAAACCTGTAGGTTTGTTTTAAAATAAATATTCAGTATTTGTATAGTTTTTGAAAACAATAGCCTGTAGCTGACCTGACAGAAATAATCTTTAATGTGTAAACAGCATTTTGAATAATTTTATTGGTCATTTTTAGTGAAACCCAACTTAATCAAAACTGTTTATTTTTGTGATGTTTTCCTCTGAGTCTTTTTCTGATACGAATGTTGCAAAGTCTGTGAGAATTGATTTTTAGGCATAATGGTATTTAAACAATATATGAAGGAAAGTTAAAAATATGTGGCAACATGATTTAAACTGACCCTGTTGTTATGTTGTCTAAAAAGTTCTGTTTTAGAATTCAGAGATGTATTTTCATTTTATTACTTAGTTTTAAGCTACTTAGTTCTGCCTGTGAGGTCTCTGGCTGTGCTGGCCTCATATTTCTATCATGTTTTAACTGYTGTCATGAGACTTAATAGAAGCTTGTAAGTGACTGTTTAAAAAACAAACAAAAAAACCAAAGCAACAAAAAACTTCCTACCTTGTTATTTCTCTGTGACTGTGTATCAATGGGGAATAGTGCTCTTCAAAGAAATGTGAATCACTTCTACTTGAGGGTTGGAGTTGTTAATTGTCTCCTAGTTGGTCCAGAAAGTACACAGTAAAAATATTAGCATCAACTTTTATGTTTAAGCGTTATTTTAGGGTTAGAATATATTTCTTGAATTCTAAAAATAAAAAAAGGCTTAAATTAAACATACTTCTGCATAAGGACTCTAAGGAAAAAATTCCAAGACTAGCATGGAAATGCTTTTGGGTGAAGCATGTGTGTTTTCATTATTGGAAGAAATGCATAAACACTATAAATTATGAAAAAGAAATCTGAATTTTAAAGTTGCTTTATTTCCAGGAATGTTTTTAAGGATATATTTATTTTAAAAATTGCTTACTGTGTTTCATCCTTTTAAACAGGAGGTCACAATATAGGGAAGATTCTTATTGCAAACCGCGGAGAAATTGCATGCAGAGTGATGCGAACAGCAAAGAAAATGGGTGTGAAGTCTGTAGCAGTTTATAGTGAAGCAGACAGGAATTCTATGCATGTAGCAATGGTGAAGTATATTCCTTAAGTTTGTGATTAATGTTCATTCGCAACAGTAGTTCTCATTAATAAGTTCAATGTGAAAGTAGATGTGTGTGCTAATGCAGTTGATTTTCACCTCTGTAGAGTTACTTCCAAGTTTTCCTTGAATCAATAAGCTTGTCTAGTCTCTGTCTCAGCACCTGACAACTTTACAGGAAGTGCATTGAAGTTTGGCTCTCTAACTCCAGGGTAGCCCACTGGGGGTTAGAGAATGGACTCTGTTTTTGAGAAGAAAGTCAGAATTCGTTTTACCCAGTTGAGTCTCTCCATAAAGAGAGGCAGTGATTTAAAGTGTTAATTTAAAATTAGCCCAGAAATTACATTAAATTTGCTTTTTATTATCTAATAAACGGTCTGTATTATATGTAAGTTTTCTGTAACAGGCAGATGAAGCATATTGCATTGGTCCAGCACCATCACAGCAGAGTTACTTGGCCATGGAGAAAATAATGCAGGTGGCCAAGGTCTCAGCAGCACAGGTAAGGAGATCATGCCCTTAAATCTTCCGTTACTTCCATGCTCTTTAGTTCTTTATTTTTACCCATGGTGTTTCCRTCATGTGTTTCCTTAGCACTCTACTGAAGTTTCAGGGTTTTATAAGCTAAACTGATATAAAAATAGGCTGGTAACATTATTCTATTTTAGGCTATTCATCCAGGTTATGGTTTCCTCTCAGAAAACACAGAGTTTGCAGAGTTGTGCAAGCAAGAGGGAATCATCTTCATAGGTCCGCCTTCATCTGCTATCAGAGATATGGGTATTAAGAGGTATCTATTTCTGATTTGTTACTTGGTTATGCAGTTTACGGTTTGGCAAAGCTAATTTTGTTAACAAATGACCAGTTGCTCCGTAATTGTTTTATTCTGTCAATTTTATGGCTTTCTTCAAAGGAATAAGCTCCAGGTTTATAGATGTAGGATTCCTATAGAAACAATCAAGATTGTTCAGTTATTAGGATTTTGATAATTAAATACCTAACTGATTCTAGTTTTCCGGAATTGGGGCATTGCAGTGTTATATAGGTAAGGGTTCAGCCGTCAGATTGGATCTCTTGTATATTGGTCAAAGGAACGGTGGAAAAGAAACACCGTATCATCAGGGGTTATTGTGGCTCATGTAAATTGGGGTGATAAGTTTTGTTCATCACAGAGGATCTTATTCTTGGTTACTTAGATCAAAGAAATGTTTCCAGGGTATGAAGTGTAAATCAAGAATATGGAAATAAGGTTATTACCAACACATGAACTGTGTAATATGAATTTCAGAGAATTACTTTTTATCACTTTCTAATGTGAGAGTAAATTACCTCTGTAATTTAACTAGTTTTGCATGCATATTTGAAGTTAGAGTTGTTATGCTCGAGTGTTTTGTGCGTGGTGTGAATCCAGCCTGTATCATGAAAAGAGTTTTGCCTTTGTACAACTTTAAATATAGTTTTGCAGGATACAGTGTTGTGATTTGAAGATATTATGTTTTGCCCTGCATAATGTGGGTCAAAAGATAGGAAAGAACAGTAAGCCTGAAACTACCACTTTTATGTGGAGGGCTTGGAGAAAAAAAATCCCTATTTGAAACATTTGATTAATTACAATCAAATCGTATGTAACCCACTTATGTAAGTAGTCCCATTGAGGTCAGTGGAACTACTTCTGTGAGGAAAATTAACATTGGGAACATATACAGGTTTGGAGCTTAAAGTAAGAAAAAAAATTTATTATCATTCTAAACATAAAACTATTCTGTCAAAGCACTTCCAAAGCTATAATGTCTGCTGCTGGCGTTCCTGTTGTTGAAGGTTATCATGGAGAAGATCAATCAGATGAGTGTCTAAAGGAACATGCCAAGAGAATAGGATATCCAGTAATGATTAAAGCTGTTCGAGGAGGTGGAGGAAAGGTAAAGGAACTAATCTGTTTATCACATGGTGTAAAGTTGTCATGTCTCGGTATCTGTAACTGACTATTCTAAAAGAAATCTTTGAAAACAAAGAAACTGGGAAGCTACTTTTGGTTAAAATTTATTATTAATGTCCAGTCTAGCACTATGAAATCTCATTTCCATTTGTTGTGCAGTCAGGCACAAGATAATTAGCTGGTATAAATTGGAAGAGTTTTCTTTATTTCAGTGGATCTCCAGTAATTCACATAAGCAGAAAAGTTCTCCTGTGGATTTGTTTGTGTGAAATTAGATTATTTTAAATTGTTACTTTGTGATAGCTTCTGTGACTTTTTTTGCTAACAGTTTTGAATGTTGCATAAGAAGTGGTTAAAAATACCATTTAAGTATTTGGTGTCTAGCCACTTTTTAATGCATGGTGAATTCCCTGTCTAAATCTGATTTTACTCTGAAACAAATTTCTATAAAAATGGCATGATAGAGAATTCTGGTTACTTCCAAAATGGCTGTATTTATTTTTTAATGAAATCAGTTTTTCTCTGACAATCTTGGAAAATTTGTATGATATTTAAGAATAAAATCTAATTTTGTACTCATCCATATCAGTGGAATGATAATATCTATTTTTTACACTTCTAATGGCACTTTCAGTGGGACTTAGTAGGCTTATCTTATTGGAAGTTGATAAACAATTTTGCTAAAGTTTAAGAAAGAAGGAAAAAGTGTTACCATTAAGCTGATTTCTTGCTGTTTTAGTCATGTACCTGTTTGTGTGCAACAAGGATTTTTATGGTGTACTGTATTTTTAGATATTTAGAGATGCTTTTTTTTGTATTTTAGGGCATGAGAATTGCTCATTCAGAAAAGGAGTTTCTGGACCAACTAGAATCAGCTAGGAGAGAAGCCAAGAAGTCTTTCAATGATGATGCAATGCTGATTGAGAAATTTGTAGATAATCCGAGGTGAGAAATAGATGTTTTAATATAAACACTCTAATGTTTGTTCTACTGTTAAATAAACATAACTGCTTTAGTAATAGGATGAAAATTGGTCTTGTATGTTTTATTTGCACTATGGCAGGTGTTAATTTAGTCAAAATTGTTTATAATGTATTGAATTTCTTGTAGTGACTTTGTTTTGAATTATAAGAATTAAAATACCGCTGTTTGGGAGACATGGCAGTGGCATTTAATGACATTGATATTCCTCCTTGAGTGAGCTTTCTAAACTCGATTTACATCTAGAAAAAAATTATTTTATAATACTTAAAATACAGACCTGAGTCAAGCTGTCATGGTGTTTCTGCTGCCCTCAGGTGTCCTAAACTAGTTATTTAATCTTTCTCTATTTTGATATTTAAAACAGAAGTGATAGTCTTTGGCTCATGCCTGACCTGTGAAACTGAGCTAATTTATTTTTTATAAAGAACTTCTCACAGAGGTCTATTTGATACTCTTGTACTTTACATCTGTTTTTCTTGAAGCATCACTATGAAGAAAGCATTTATTCTAAAGAGACTGAGGGCCTGCTTATGCTGTGAGATGGGCATGAGAAAAATCTCTTAAATTCCTGGGGAATTTCTTTTGCCATCATCAGAGGATTATCAGAATGGTGACAGATTTTTCTTAGTTTTATACATAAAATGAAGTTCTGCCACCTAGTAGTTGTCCTCTGAAATGGGATGTTGAAATGAACAATGTTATTCCTGAGCCAGGGCTGTTGCCTCTTGTGAATTGCTACATGGTAAACTATGAGGAAAATCATAATTATCAGATAATAGTGAAGTGGTTTTACTTTTATTATAATAAAATAACTAATAACAAGGTAGCAGCCTTTAGATATGTATCTTGTTTATCCTATGGACTATGAGGTTTTACTGCAGTAGCTGGCATTTAGAATCCTGTTTCATTTAGGAGACCGAGGAAGTCTAAAATGATTGAAACCCTGCATAATAGCAGCCTTATTTCTACATTTTTGGCTACTTGAGGGCAAACACATAAACCTATAAGACGTCCTACTGAAGTGTATAGGACTGTGTACAAGTTCAGAGTCTGTTTGGGTGAAGTCAGTCACAGGATTGGGGCTTTATTGAAATATGTTGAAACATTTATTATTATGAAACAGGCACGTTGAAGTCCAAGTGTTCGGTGACCAGCATGGCAATGCAGTCTATTTGTTTGAAAGAGACTGCAGTGTGCAAAGACGACATCAGAAGATCATTGAAGAGGCACCAGGGGTGAGCAGAAAGTTCTTACAATATTTTTTTATGAACTGACATATTTTTAAAGTAATTGCTAACTCCCATCAAATTGTAATTCTCAGTACCTGTTTTAATTTTGGTGCAGAAAATGTTCTAATTGAAAAAATTACTTTCTTTAGAAAATGATTCTCAGGGAAAAATTATGTAGATTTCAAGTATAACTTTAATAAGGATTTCCCTACAGTTGCGAAGTACCGCAAAATATTCATGCATAGTAGGTTTAATATCACCAAAATTCACAATAATTTATAATCTTTTGTATTATTATTTACAGCCAGGAATTAATCCTGAAGTTCGAAAGAGACTTGGAGAAGCTGCTGTCAAAGCAGCTAAAGCAGTGAATTATGTGGGAGCAGGTAAGTCTTGGAGGTATGGCTGCTCCAGAGGTATGCTTTTAACTTAGTAAGACTTTAAGCCTAAAGGCAAATGGCATCTGATTGTTTTAGAGTATGACACACATCCCTAATTTTTTTGAGGTGTTTAAGCAAGTAATCACATGGTTAATTCTGATGTAATTACAAATTTAAACTAGCATACCTGGTCTGAGCGCAAGACCGGTGGCAGCTGAAGAATAGAAAGAAAAAAACTTCAGAGCAGATAGTTCAATCAACTGGGTTGTTGTTGGAAAGTGAGCATGATGAATGTCAGTAAGTTTGAGCAGAGCAAGGGAAAAATAATTTCTCTTTCAGCATACAAAGAATAATACTTTATATTCAAACAGTAAAGCCTTTGGGAAGAAAAAAAAACAATTCACCGTCTGTACAAAGTCCGCACTATTTCTCAGATGAAAAATAACCTGCTAAAATTATTTGTGACTTTTCTCACTGCTTCCTTTGGATACTTATTTTAAAAAATAATTACACGCCCTATACACATACACAATACTTGAAAGAGTCTTGATGCACTTTTTACAGCTCTAACAARCTGCAGCTGTTACTGCAGAGGAGAATGGCTACTAAACAGCAGAGGATATGTAAATGTGCAAGCAAACAACCCATCGGTTTTCAGACCTCAGTTGTGTGACCCTTTAAGATAATTTGTATAGAATTTAATGAAATTCAGTGTATCTGGTTTAGAAATAACAGTCTTGTCCTGACATAAATCAATTAAGTGTCTTAGGTGTCCATTTTGAAAAAGTCTTGTTTTGGTGAAGTGCCCTTTTATTAAATACTTCAGGAACAGTGGAATTTATTATGGACTCCCAACATAATTTTTACTTCATGGAGATGAATACCAGACTGCAAGTAGAGCACCCAGTTACAGAGATGATCACTGGAACAGACTTGGTGGAATGGCAGCTTAGGGTAAGTGTTAATTGAATTAAATGTAGAGTTCCTCTTGTCTGGTGAGCAGTGCTCTTTGATATTGCTTGTGAGAGACCAGATGTGTTTTCAGATCCTCATCTCCTGTTCAGCTAATTGGGTAGAGTTTCCTTTGCTCCGAAGGAACATCTCGTATTACTGTACTTGATTGTTGGAATGCAGAGCATCTAGACAATGCTCTACAAAATCTTCTTCCAGTTGTGTAGAGAAAAAATGTTTTTTRAAATATATTTAGAGAGGTTATAGAGAATGTGGAAAGTGGGAGGAGTAGGGTCCTGATCTTTCCCTTGCATTGCTCAAAATTTTTTTAAACTCTAGTTCAAATGTATCTCTGGCCCAAAAATCATTCTTGGGTCAGGCAGTAGGGGGAAAGGTCTTCACATGTGTCTGGTGTTATACCAGTATAGTCACATTCTAAAATAAATGTATAGTTGTGGACTGGAAACAAGCTATTTTCTCACACACCCAATTTGCAGAGAGATTATTCACACGTTCAAATGATAACAGGAAGTTTTGGGCCTTAGGGAACTGGAAATGAAAGACAATTCTGGTTTTGATAAATCCAAAAGTGGGGACAGCAGCACACATTGAGCTTAAAGTAGATAGGGTGGGGAGTGTTTAGTGTAACCAGAAAGAAAACTAAATCGGCAAATGCTGATGCAAAAAGGAGGAACTTTTGGCTTCTTGATCTGGGTTGAGCATTGAGTGCTGAGTTGGAGCAGGGACCAAACAATACTGGAAGAAAGAGAAAGAGAAGGTGGAAAGGTTCAGTGATCTTGACATAGTGAGTCAACAGATAGAGTATGTGTATCAGTTCCTGGAGAGATTATTTTTGTGAATCTGTATGGTACTACTCTTTCTTTGAAGACTAAGTTATATTTTGCTGTCTCTGCTGAAATCCATAGTTTGGTGGCAGAAGGCAGAGTATGGAAAACCCCTGACATTTCAAAAGAAGGTGGAATGTTGCTATAAATTTTTTAATAGGAACTTGTATTTTCCCGTGTAGCTGGAAATTGTGTAGCTTCCTGGTAAAGGGTCTCCTCTGTGTTTAACTGCAGCAGGCCTTTTGTTATTACTTTGTCTCTAAAAGCCCTATTTTTTCAGTCTCAAACTGGTGTGTGGTGGTGTTTGTTGGTATTCCTGTATTTGTAGTGTGAATTCCTTTGAGTAATAAAACATTTCCTTCCCCATTAAAGGTTCTTAAATTGTTAGAAATCCCCTTAGAGAAACATTCCCTTAAATGTACAGGTTCCACAGTATACAGAAGAGTCAACAGCGTATGCCAGTAGTGCTGGCTGCCAGTAATCCATTTTATCATCTGCTTTTGGAGCAATTTTTCTCTAGCAAAATCTTGTCTTAGTTGACCAGGTTTTAACTTAAACATTTAATTATTTTTGGACGTAACCAGTAGAAAAAAATCAGACTGATTTCCATTATGTTTTAGCTGTGTGAAATATTAGGAGGTTGATTTACACAATAATAATTCAAAATCCTTTGACTGGTGACTCCCAGAGAAAAGGAGGAAATAACTTAAGAATTAGACTTTTATGACCTACCACTTTTTTCTCCTTGCCTTTTTTTTAATGTGCTTTCTAGTTGTTCATGTTTAGAAGAAAGATGTTAAATAATTCATACACTGGCACTCCAGAATATTGATCCTGCATTAAAGAAAAAACCCTGTTGTTTTCAGGTTGCAGCGGGAGAGAAGATTCCCCTAATGCAGGAAGAGATTCTGCTCCGAGGCCATGCATTTGAAGCTAGAATATATGCTGAAGACCCTAATAATAACTTTATGCCAGGGGCTGGGCCACTGTTGCACTTATCCACCCCACCACCTGATATTTTCACCAGGATAGAAACTGGAGTCAGACAAGGTAAAACTGAAGGCGATGGTGGTGTAATTGGAAAAACTTCACATCAAAAACTTTGCTTTGTAAGCATTTCCCTCTTTGGCCTAAATAAGTTTGTCTGACAGGGTGTTGTTACAAAGGCAAATCTCTACAGAATCACTCTTCCTTGTGATTGTCCATGTACTTTTGGTCAATCACTGAATATTTTATTTACCTCTTTATTTACCTCTATCCAAATTATTGTGTGTTGGATCATGCTGATTATATTCTCATCACAATTTATCAATCCTGCATTCTGATTGCAACAAAGAAAACTGATTTTGAGTAATGTTACCTCTACAAAAGTCTGTACTGAAGTTGTCCTGCCAGGTCACATCATTAAAGATTAATGTTCTTTAAGGACATAGAGAAATGTGACCATCAATTGTGTCAGAGTTTAATGCCATATGGTGTGCAGTACTATGCATTGCCAACTTCCAGAAAGTACTTGGTTTAGTGTTACAGCATTTTTTTATATATTTTAGGTGATGAGGTTTCTGTTCATTATGATCCAATGATTGCAAAGCTAGTTGTTTGGGCTGAGGATCGTCAAGCAGCACTGAGAAAGTTGCGATACAGTTTGCATCAATATAACGTAAGTAGATGGAACCCAGTATTATTTCAGATCTTGAGCTAACTTTGTGAACAACTTGAGCTAACAGAATATGGATAAAATACTACTGTAAACCAAAAGTGGTTTCTAAGAGGGAGCCTGCATTGCCACTACCATTTCAGATTCATTATTTGTTTGCAGAGGCTGTATTTTTTCCTAATTTGCAAATTTTTCATTGATGGAGTGAGTAGAGATAAGTGTGAAGTCCAGTTTTGCACATAGTTTTTTCTTAAGTTTGCATTGTCTTCAGTTGGATGATGCAGCTGGGATGGATGCATCAGTTGGATGATGCAGTTGGATGATGCAACTTCGTAGAAGAGTAAGGCTAAACAACAACATTTTCAGTTGTAGTGTGAGCTTTCTCAAACTTAAAGGAATTTATAGGTGGAATTTGTGTCAGATGACGTTGGCTTGTAGTTTATAATTTATAAAAACAATGAAATTTTTAGACTATACATGTGGTAAAGTAATATGGAGAATTCTTAATGCTGTCAGTTATTTTTAAAAAATGGTCCCTTTTCCCCCTATAAAAACTACAGGTATTGTATCTATTTTCAAAAGAGGAATTGAGAAGGTTTGACTTCAGATGAGACARTATTATTTGTGCAGAATTAATTTACACTTTTAAATCAACAACGTAAACATGATTGAGGTACTGAAAATGTTTGGCCCACTATTGTTTTAGCTAAAAATGAAGATTACTGCAAGTGAAAGAGATAAAAAAAGAATTCCCATGTTGTTTTTTTTTTTCCAGAATTTTCTTAGTATTTCTGTCAATAAATTTTGACAGCACATTATAGTTACCAGTTTCATTGATTTCTCTAAAACAGTTAGTTCTATTTGCATGCTGTTTGCTTAGGTATTTTGCACTACAGGAAACAGATAATATCTAGTAAATTTATAAAAGTCACTGTTCCCATTTGTTACTATTAAAAGATCAATATCTGAAACTATTATAACTCATTTTTAAAAAGAGGCACTTTCATATTAGGAATGTTCCTTTAAATATTCAGAGCATGATTTTTCCAAAACAGTAGTTTTTTTTCCTAAATTACCTCCCATTACTGTTGCTGGGAAACTTTCTTTGACTTCACAGTGGACAAAGGTAGCGTTTTGAAAACAGAGTGCTTTTGAGAAAGCTACTGTTGTGTTGTTTTTTTTTTTCCTTCTTAAAAGAAATGGTTTCATGGGTAATAAAACAGACCAGTTGAATTAATTACATTTTATTGATAAACTTTGTGTTTTGATGGTGCAGTCTGAAGAAAGATTCATCTATCATCTGTGCATAAGTTGAGCAGAAAGCTGTATATTCATTCATAACTTCATTTCARTTTGGCAATATGCATCTTTTTCTTTACAGATTGTAGGATTAAGCACTAATATTGATTTCTTGCTGAGCCTGTCAGGACACCCACAGTTTGAGGCTGGAAACGTGCACACTAATTTCATTCCTCAACACCATGATGAACTGTTTCCAGCCAAAAAGGCAACCCCACATGAAGTTATGTGTCAGGCAGCTCTAGGACTCATACTGAAAGAGAAAATGCTAACAGATGCTTTTAGAGATCAGTCAGATGGTAAGGATCATTCTTTTGTTTTGTTTTATTTTATTTGTGACTGGATGAGACAGTGCTGTGAGCTCATGTGCAATTATTTAACTTGTGTGCTCCCTTTTTGCCTTACTTTGTGCCTGCTCAGGGTTGTGCATTCTGGCATCCGTCAGATATTTACACATAGAGCAGACTATAACTTTTGTTAAGGGATAGATATTGAATATATCACCTGAATATATCAGTCTGTAATGTACAGACTACTTCCCACAACACTTCAGGTAGGCACTATCTGAAAGACCTTGGGATTCATAATCACTGTGTACTCTTTGCTCTTTACAAGCATAAACAGTGAGTATCTGTCACTATAACTCCTACAGTTGGCCCAAGGTCTTCAGAGATAAAGTTGACTCTGCTAGGACTGGGAGAGGCAGTAGGGTTTAATGGAATGAATGGGACTCCAGGAGCTGAACGTTCTTGAGTTCTGACACCGTTAATGGCTATACCAGCGGGGCATGTGATTGCTGTTAACAAAAACTTCATATAAATCTAATATATGCTGCCAACAACCTCGTTACTTTTCTTTCCTCCTCTACTTTAACTATTCTGGAAACATGGGAGAGTGGCATTGGAAAGATTCCCATACACTATTCCCTTGCTTCAAGAGGCGATGAACTGATCAGGCAATATCTGATAGCTGTATATCTGATCCATTCTCAAAAACAGCAAGTAGTAGAAAACCCCTCAATCTTCCCAGGCAATTTGCTGCCATGTTTGACTGCTCTTACAGTTGGAACCTTCACCTAAAGGTTAATCTGAATCTGCTGTGTTGCAGTTGAATTCCCATGCCTTCTTGTTCTGTTCAAGGATCTGTTCATGGAGAACAGTCAATATGCTTCTTAGTAAGTGCTGTTGTTAGCGTCATGTTTTCTGTAGGTTACACAGCCTCAGTTTATTCAGTGTTGAAGCTCGAATGAGGGATTGTCACTATATATTACAGTGGTTCCCCAATCTTTTATGTGCAATATAAATATATAAGTATGATGGTAGTAATAGTAGGACATTGATTTTATGGTGTAAGTTCTAAGTGTTGTGTTTTGCCAAAATAGAATGAAAGTAACGTATCTGTGTATTTTGTGTTTTAGATAAATTCTCACCATTTGCATCCAGCACTGGTAGAAGAATAAATATATGTTATACTAGAAAACTGTCTCTGCTGGATGGGGAAAACAGTAAGTTAATAAAAAAGTGTGTGGAGGGAGAGGAGATACTTTATGGATAAAGTTATTTCAACTGGTTCTTGAAAATTCAGGCTAAGAAACAGCAAATAGAAGTTTTTCTATGAGTTTTATGCAGTTTAAGATGGGAATTCACAGAATTAATTGCATGATTAATCCACACTGTTAGATCTTGAGGAGATATAAACCAAATTCAAATGACACTACATCATTTAAATGAATAAGGTTGAGATTTTTAAAAGAGCTGAATGCCACTGACTTTTTTTTTACTTCACTTTGGTGTGAAACTGCTCAGCACTTTTTGCCATCAAAAATCTGTTTTCTGTGTAGATAACTTAATATAGATTTCAGAGCATAACTTCAGGTGTTCATCTTTGAAAAACAAATTGCCTAGAATTCAGCATGAAACCTCCAGTGTGTACTAAGCTAACCTGAAAATACTTGTTCTTAATTGGTAGGTCTCTCTTTTTATCAAGAAAGATAGACTAAATATTGTTTATATGTCATTATTCTCTGGGTCCAATAATTAAATCTACTCACATACACATATTTTGTTTTTTGAACAGTTGTGGATGTAGCTGTGAGTTACAATCAAGAAGGGTCATACAACATGCAGGTACAAGTCCCAGTTTTTTCAGATATTTCATTAGATAAAAGAAGAATCAGTTTCTTGTAGACTTCTCTTGGTATTAACTGCTACTAAAGTTGCTTGGTCATTACTGATAGAGGATTCTATTTTTGGTTTGCTTGCAGCCRTTGTTGTAGACTGTTATTTTGGCCTGAAATTATCTTTGCTAGATGCTGGATTGGCATGGAAGAGCTACTAAAGGCTAAGAAAAGCATTTGTTTTTCCAGTATTTAGAGATCTTACTCTTTATTTTTCTTTTTCTTAAATTTGTCTTTCTAAAACRTTGGAAGTTAGATTTAAATCTGCATTTAAAAAGACATTTTTTCCACAGGACTCCTGCTTTATTCTGTGCATGAGGTGGATCTCCTGTGGGATAAATAAAAGCTTTCTAGAGCATTATCTATAAAGATAACACTTTTTTTTAATTGGAAAGTGATTACCAAATGAGATGAGGAATGATGAGAGTAGTAAATCTTCTGGTTAAATAATTGAATGATGCCCCAGAGAATTGGCTTCTTTCTCTGTCTACACTATAGCAATCCTGCAGGATACAACTAAAGATTCTTACTGTCTTTGTATTCTGAAGTTGTGGCAGAGGTGCAGTTTCCATTGAGGTAGATGAAAGGGTTACCTACAAATAAATGACCTTTCCATTTGGTCTTTCTTTTGCAGTTTTGGTGTCTAATTGACACTGTCTCCATTACTGCTGTCCTCTGCTCCTTTGTAGGTTTACTGAATATATTGTAGTTCTTATATTACAAGCTTCCAAGAGTGAGGAAGTTRACCTGTCTTTTGGGAAGCATTGTGGAATCTTATGATGTCAGCTGAATAGTATAGATTTTTCAGTTTGGAAAARGTCAAGATGCTAGGACAAATTAAAAATACTGGATTCTAGTAGCATCACCAAACTGAATATTCTGATTTTTTTGGGTTTTTTTTCCTGGGAAATAATATACCTTTGTATTTTGCTGAGTGCTATTGCATAGTTTATGATAAAAATTGTCCTGGGAGAGCATATTAGCTAATCTTCTGAGCTGATTGCACTGGATATAGAATACAGTCTGTTAACTGAAAAATAAAGGATACATTGATTTAAAAAGTGGGGTTTTTGKTTTTTTTTTTTTTTTTTTTTTTTAATTCCAGAATTATCTGTGAAGAATCACAGGTTATGAGTGTATACTACAAATATTAATTTTTGGTCTGTTGTTCATGAAGGGTTAGGCTTTGTCCTTATAAAAGCATTTAACTTTCAGATTCAAGATAAAACGTTCCTGATTTCTGGAGAGATCTTCAATGAAGGTGATTCAGTTTACTTGAGGTCTTCAGTAAATGGAACAGTGTGTAAGTCCAAATTGGTCATTTTGGACAACACCATTTATCTCTTCTTTCCGGTAAAGTTCCTTTCTTTATTATCACAAGTATAGAATTTCAGACTTTTGTCCATGTAAATGAACAATATAAATTACAAGAGAATGTGAAAGAGAATCATAATTTCAAGTTCTTACATTGGCCCATTATGTTTTGATACTTGTTGGATTTATAGCTATAATTAGAAGTTARTTGCTTATGGTTACTGAGTGAGAAAATTAATTACTTTTAGAAAGATAAAATACAATTAGGTGAATCAGAGTTGCAAATGATGGTTTGGGAGGGGAATACAAAATTTTAAAATGGTCAAGTATCTAAATTTGTCATAGAACAGTAGCAGTTACTTCAAACTGACAATTACTTGAAAGTGCTTGTAACTGATATTTTTATTTCAGTGTATTTCATTTTTAATATTAAATGATAAGAAAGAAGTTGATATTGGTCTGAGGAAGGGTAACTTCAGCTAATATTAAAAAATTGTAATTATGAGTTACCATGGCATTATCTGCATTGCATGAATAATGGCATTTGAAAGAGGAGACACCCTAATTTGCATGATTAGGCTGGTAATTTTTTATTTGCAGTTAAAAAGATTACAGGGTCTTAAAGTAACTCAATAAAAATGTAATCGAAATAAGTAAATTATTATGTATTAGTTTCAATAATTAACCTCTAGCTCTGAGCCCCTTAAGACTTTCAGCAGAATGCAGGGAAAACTTCGCTGCTCCAGTGATGAGGACAAAATAAYGCACACTGGAATGGCAAAACTCGTGTGGTATCAGAGTGGAGTCTCAGTGGGGGATCTAGAAGAAACAGGAGTTTTAGGGTATGGGTAGGATATGGGGGAGAACAAGTCTTTGGGAAACTCTGGGTAGCAAGTCTGAGAGGAATTAGGGGATTTTGAATAACGGTGAGAATTTTTCATTAAACTTCGCACTTAATCCATTCTGTTGTGTATTGTGAAACACTCGTATTGACAATGCTTGGCAATGAAGATGCCAGTGTCTGTCTGTCTTGTTGCAGCAACCTGCCTACCCCTTGTGCAAACAGCCTTTACTCATTTTTTAAAACGTTCTGTGCTATTGCTGCGTGAATAGGGAAGGYGTGAGTTTGGTACAAAGGTCCATGTGGAGCCTCTTTTTTCACAGGGGTAGTTCCTTCCTTGCTGATCTTTAGCAGGAGCAGGTGTGGCTTTTAAGGACTTAGACATTGGCAAAGTAGTAAGTGTGCCCACAGTCTTTTTGCTGCCCTGGCCCCAGTAGTCTGGCACCCTAAACAGTTGACTGATTTGACTAAAGCTGGATCTGTTCTTTCCCTAGCATGTCTACTAGTGGTATTATTTTATGTTGTTAACTCATATGTCATTGATTTTATTTCTGTAGGAAGGTAGCGCTCAGATTGGCSTTCCTGTACCCAAGTACTTATCTGCAGTGAGTTCGGTGGGAATGCAAAGTAGTGCCGTAGCGCCCATGACAGGCACAGTTGAAAAGGTAATTATAACAAGATGGGTAGGAAATGACTTCTCCGATATATATCCAAGTTCATTCTTCCAGAAATGGTGCTTGCTTCTGTACTGCCAGGAAAGAATCAGGGCCAGAATGTCAGTGCTGTGTGGCTTCTCCCAGTTGGAAAAAGCCCTGTTTCCTGACTTTTCAGCAGCCACCCAAGAGTTTTTCAGGCTTCTAGAAGAAAGAGATGCTAGATGCACTTGCAAAAAAATAAATATTCAGAAATGCCTTTTTTGTTAAGCTGTGTGTTTTGCTGCTTCTGTTTCTGTTTGTTTCTTTTTCTTTAGCTCAGCAGGTCTTGTGTATTTTTCTGTACAGCGGAGAAGTTTCAAAAGAAGAGATTTCCAGGAGAGTTTAGTAGTTAAAGGATTCTGCTAGCAATAAAATGGCATGAACCCTTTCACAGGGTGGAGTACATTGAATGTGGATCTCTTACATACTGAGTGAACACTGTAAATCAAAGTTATTGCAGAAAAACTAAGTGGCTCCTGCAATCTTCTTTYTGGATTAGTGACTGGCTCCAGAAGAGGTTCTTCTCAGAAGAGAAGCTTTTAAGCCCGGAAATGGTAGAATATACATTGTCTCTTCTAGTGTTTCTTCTTTGATATATAAATGGCTTCCTGGTCATCCTGTTAGCTGTTACTGAACCTCTTTCTATAGCCTCCGGCTCCCCCTGAGTATTATCTAGAGAACTCAGATACTCAGTTCAACAATAATAAAGATATTGTGAGGCTGTTTTGCAAAACCACAATCACTCAGTGGATTGGGCTAGCCAAGATCCAGCTGATGATTTTTAATGATACAGACATGCATAATTTTTTTCCCAATTTTCTGTTGAATTGTAGGTGTTTGTGAAAGCAGGGGATAAGGTTCAGATTGGAGACCCTCTGATGGTTATGATAGCTATGAAAATGGAGGTAAGTGACGTATAAAAGGTTCTAATTACTGAGAAAATAAAAATTGGTCATAATTTAATTATTTGTGGTTGCATTATTGAAGTACGGTGCAGACTGTAGCTTGCAGATGTCAGTATCACTTTATATGCTGTAAAACAAGCGTGTCTGACTAGATTTCAGAGGATTATATTTGCTGTTATTTTATTAACAAATGATGATTATATAATCCATGCTATTCTGCAGATGTTTTAACATTAATTTGCTTAGCTTTGTCAGTCTTCCTCTCCCCTCCCAAGAAATCAATAATCCTTTCATTTTTCTAGCAGAAAACTGTCTAGGGGTATCTCTTGCTCACTGTCTGTGATATAAGCATATGTAATGTCTGCAGTTAATTCATGGAGAAATTTAGTTAATGATGACTTTGTAAATATGCCCAGCATTTTTTTGTTACTATTTACATACAGTTTTATCAAGAGCACACTAAAGATTCTTTGTAATTGTCTGCATGGCATTCAGTGGACTATTACTTTGGCCATTATATCTTGTCACATTGCTTGACCATGGCTCAAATTGCTTGAATTATAGTTTTTGTAGCCTGAACTGGTTTGGTTTGCCTATTAGTTTAAATTTCAGTTTGTTTTTTGCAGTGTTATGGAAATTCAAAATGTAAAATTTAAAAAGCAAATTATTATTTATATGAATCCTTGCTTAGATGTGAGGATTTAATACCTGATATTAAATGTTTTGATACAAGACTAACCCTATTTAGAAAATTACCAAGAAACAAAACTTCAGTGAAAAACTAACCTGATAMAATAATGCAAGTAGACCAATTTGGGGATTGGTATGTAAACATGCTTTTTCTTTATTGTCACTAGCGGCTGTGTTTGTATTTCATCTGGATTTTGCCAAGTATCTGTTCAATAAAGACCCCTCCTGGCCAGCAAACAAAAATATCTTTAGTTAAATCTGCAGATTCCTCTTAAGGGAACAAATCTGCTATATGCTTAACGTTTCGGACTAAAACTGTATTATTTCTGCCTGCTGTTTATTATAATAACAAAAAGTATTAGTGAAGTAAAATAACATTCAGCTGTTCAAACTTCAAAATACAACATATAGCATTTTTGTCCCCAGTATACTTATCAAAATAAATATTGATGAGAAAATAAAACTTGAAAAATGTCTAGGATAACATTTTTAAAGAAGGTTTAAAAATATACATGTGTCAGAGGAAGTAATTAAGTGTGTTCTGTTCTAATTGCACCAAAGAGTAATATTAACATTTGCTGGAGGGGGAGAGAGAGGAGAAAAAAAAAATACTCTGCTGGTTCACTATTGATCTGTTTCTATGCAGCATACCATAAGRGCTCCAAAGGCAGGAGTGATAAAAAAGGTTAATTTTCAAGAAGGTGCCCAGGCCAATAGACACGCTCCGCTAGTTGAATTCGTGGATGAAGAGGCCGAGTCAAAATAAAATTCAAGGAAGGTGCATTTTATTTTTTCTACTTTGCTGATTTTCTCTCAGGAGAAGATTTCTTCATATTTTCAGCAAACTGTTTTGTATAACAGATTGAGGAATTGGTTTCCTCTGCACTTCCTGCATAGTTTGACTGTAAATTATGCTGACTTTACTGAAATTTGGGTATCACTATACTGTAATTGTATGTATAACTCGTGGACCTACGTGATTGTTGTTCAGTGGTTATGTTTGCCTGTGAAAAGACATTAGACTGGAAGAAGATGTGGAACTCTTAAAGGATGGGAGAGGCTAGTAAGGACTGTAAGTTACAGACAGCTTGGGTTCTTTTGCCTACTTTTTCATTCACAGCTGCCTTTTTTCTCTGAGATGCGAGAGCATTGATTTGAAGGAAATCTGAAAGGTGACAAATTGTTTTATGAATTCATTTCTCTGGCAAAATTCCTGTTTGTGGCTTATGCTTTTGCCTGAATAAGGGAGTTCAGGATTGTTCCTTAGCCCAGGATCCCTCTCAGTCATTTTTGGTGCATCTTTTTTCCCATTTACCTCGATGAGTAGTGAAAATTTGCATTTCAAAAATTATTTTAATATACTTTGAAATGCCTGATACAAAGCATTTTTAAAATACATATTAGCGTTTGCTACACTAATCAAAGCTGGAACGTAACTGCTTTCCAAAAATGTAATTTGATCTTTAAACATGAAGTAGTAGCACAGAAAGATTATAAGCTTATTTAATACTTAGAAAGTGTGCCAAAATAAAATACTGACTTCAAAATCCTCATTACTTTTCCCATATTGTTCACTTTCTAATACGTTACTTGTTGGCTGGAATTAAGTATACCAAAGTCTTTATAACAACATGAAATATGACTAAGAATAATAGTCAGATTTTTTTGTATCTACAGTGTTGCAGAAGGGAAAATTGGTAGGGTTTTTTTGATATGCAAAGAAAATATTTCTTAGACGCAGCATACTGATCATTTGCCATAAATTTATTTTAGCTTGTGTAAAAAGCACCTCAGAGAAACAGGAAAAGGGAAAGGAAAAAAAACCCCACAATTGTTGCAAACTTGAAAAATCTTTTTACCTTTTAGTTAAGGTGAAGTTCTGCTTGTCGTATGAACTTTTGATATACTAATTTAAGAYGATAGCATGGTTCATACTGCAGAAAGGTACAAACATAGATGCTGCAGTGATCCCAAACTTGTAGTTACATCTGTGCAAATGGATCCTTACACTTACCTGAAATCTCATCTCTGAATCAATATACAATGTCACAGGGAATTCTCTGATCTGATTTTGTAACTGTGCAGCCTTKCCTGCAATGCCGTCAAAAACTGTTTAAAGTAATGGCTCTGGATGGTCTGTATATTAAAAGCATACAGTAATACCTTTTAATTTTCCTTGTAATCCAATGGCCACCTAACAAAAAATTACACTCCGGTGATCATCTTGTAGAATATTGCCACAGTGATTTTTATTTACTGCCAAATAAAAATTAAGCTTAACTTTGAATGTTTGTTTTCATTTTTCGCCATTTTGTTCTTTCCTTGGTTGCTTATGTTTATGCATTAGAGGGTTTTAAGCAGCTGTTTATGTATCATTATCTGATATCTGACAGACCACAATCTGCAGATCACATTTAGGAGGCAGTAATCCAGACAGTCATAATGAGTTTCACTGCAGGCAAGTTTAGTGACTTGTTTTATATAAAAATTGAATCTACATGTAGAAATGTGAACTCAGTCCTGAAAAGACACTGCAGCTTGGCATTTATTTTTTTCTTTCTATGTGACATCGCTGTGTTTCTAGACCTACTTTGCTACACTGAATCTGTAGCAAAACATTAAAACTCACAGCAGGACGTTCTCCTGTCCACTAAATCTGTACTGCTTGCTTCATCCAGGCAGTGAAACAAGACCGTGTTCCTTGGAAGCTGACAAAATGTCTCCCTTAGGAATGGAGACAAATAATTTTACCAGTTTTAACTTTGCCTCACTTCTGAAAATCAGCTCTTAAGTTTTTTTCTGTATAGGTTTCCACTGAGATTGATTTTTCAAATAGTGATGGCTTTGTTTATTTCAGAATAAAATCTCTTGCAGAAGTCACTGTCAGAATTCGCACACTTGAAATATTTTGCTGCAGTGTAATTTAATTGAACTTAGAGATGCGCAAAGAATTATTAAAGGTAGGTTGTTCCTGTAACCCAGAATTTTAATTTAGAAAATATTCAGAAATTTTCTGCTTATTACAAATAAATCCTGGTGTTATAAATGTGAATTGGTAAGAGCCATATGATAGTAATATAGTTGTAACTAAACTGTTGTCTGTAGAACACTTAGTGGTAGAATAAGAAAGAAAAAAAATGGTAATTGTTTAAAAAGCAGTGTTTTAGTATTTGAGCTGAAAGGATAATCTCTGCCAGTTATTGTTATCAATATACCTTTTCAAATAGTGCTGTAGTTCTGATACAAGAGTCATAGATATTATAGAAACAATGAATCTGAACTGATTCTAATTGTAATGATCTACTCTTGCTGCCAGAGGAGAGAGAGGACTGGGATATGTAGCTCAGCCACAGTTGATAGCCTACAGGAAAGAACGAGGGCATTAGTGTTCCAGACCATGGCTTCTGTGAGACGGAATCAGAGAGTAACACTCTCAGTGAGCTTACTGGTCAGCTTGTTAGATCAGGTATGTAACATCCTGCTTCGTAGTGTGAATGTCACCATACCAAAATGACAGCCCTTCATAAACTTCAGTTATCCACCTGTGGGGATCTCCATCCCTCTTGCACTCTTCAGCTGCTGTCAGTTACTATAGCTTATACCCAGTGAAAATCTGTGGCGTGGAGCCTGAATTATTGCTGAATCGGTGATGAGGACACAGGGAGTGGAAAGCAGGAGAGCAGGACTGTGTTCTCATTTCAGCCACTGACTCACCGTGACTTCAGGCAAGTCATTTAGTAGGCATCTGCCTGTGTTTCCTCCTATTTAATGAGGTTGATGGTAATCAGAACACTGCAAAATTTGTGGACATGGTGATTTATAAATAATTATTTTCCAGGCTTGCTTGTAAAATTGTAATTTCAGATGTAGACTTTATTTTTACTTGTTATTTTTTTACATTTTATACAGTAAATATCTATACCAGTGAATTGTAAAAATAAAGTTTCCAATGTGTATTGAATCCTCTGTTGTAATGGCTGTAACTACCTAGTTACCAAAAAATCCTAGCTTCATGATGATTAAAAAATGAATAGTCAAGTGTCTTGGCAGGACCTTTAAAACTTAAGTCAATGGTAGGGGAATAAAAAAATGAAGTTGATCTGAGCACACTACTCTTCTATGAAAGCAACTTGTACCTATTTTAAAGGGCCTATCAATCAGTGCACTTAGCACAGGTATATTCATTCCTGTTCATTAATCTTCTGTTCAGTCGGATCAGGAATTATTTGACTGTGTTCTATCTGTTCTGTTTGTAAAAAGCTCAACAATGCTGTGTAGAACATGCTTACTGAACAGTCAATGGCAATGGATTAAGGTCTGAACTTACAGCTTTTACACAAGGTATGTTCTCARCAGGTACTTTAACTGCCTATACAGTTATGTTCAAAATGATAGATTTTTATGCACAAATGATTCACAGGTAAATATCACTTAGTATCTTTATGATACTGGGGCATAGTCTTCTGCATAAGAATTCTATTCAGAAAGTAACATACACTACTGAGTGTCATATTAAAAAAACAATATTGTAGAAATTCATAATTGAAACCTTGGCATTTATTTTTATGTGGACTGATTGTATTTCTTGAAAGAAAAGAGCCTGGGCTCTAAAAGCAATGCAATGTATTTTATGAGACATTTGATGTTAGCTTAAAATCTGTTGATTATACGATGAATCCATGTTAAAATAAACATGGATGTTCTGGTTGAATACCCTGTATTTTTTATTATAGCAGTAATAAGCAAGTAAAACACATGTCTAGAGTCCTACTGGGGTTTGAAATTGTAATGGATTAAAGCTGGATTTTAGCTTTAATCTGTTTTCCATATAAACAGTTCTGGTGCCAAAAAGTTGCTCTTGAAATGATAATTGGTCTCAGTGAATGGCAGCCAATCTACTCACTTAAAAAGTAGAGAAAGCAGGAGATGTTACCATACTAGAGCCAGCAAAGCTCCAAGGAGTGTCTGGTGAAAAAGGCTGCTGCTGAGAGCTCCATCCCTCTTTTGCCCCTCTGAAAAGGAGAGAGACGTGTTAGTCCAGGCTCTGCTGTTTTGCTTGCTCATCAGTGTGCACTGGCACACACAGAAACAGTCGTAAATACTGGTATGATAACACACATGTTCAGCGTCCTGTGCTAAGCATCCCAGAAATGTAAGACAGCTCCTGCTCTATAGAGTTTTAAAATGAGATAAAATATGAACTAGACGCAACCAATTTAAAAACAGAACGGTTATATACAGATGTGGTTAATGCATGTTTTCCTTGAAGTTTGCCCCACTGGATTGATACTGGCTGAGTTGTGTAGACATGTTCCCAAAAACTGTTATGACAGCGTGAGGAGTGGAAAAGACTAAATGTATGTGACACGTATGGCAGGAGGTAAGTAGTCATCTTACTATCCTTGCTTTCTAAGTCTGCATTAGCCTTGCAGACTGCTTACCTCAAAGCAAAAGGCTCTGCCTTCTATACATATAACTTATATTACTGTTTCATATATTAATAGCAAAATGTGTGCACTGAATTTGGATGGCTTATTTTTATTAAGTTGAACAATTAAAGATGGCACATACAGAAAATCCCTGTGATAGGGAAATAGTAGTGTGTCTCAGTCTCCTAGATTCTTGAAATCACCGACAATTCTTTGTAGTGAGAATGGAAAGCTGTTTACAGTTCTAAGGTTTTAATCATGAAATCATAGCTATGATGGCACTGTAGGGTTTATAGCTTGGGAAATTTCAGTTTCAATTCTGTTTACAAAGATCATACGTTGTTTACAGTTCGGCACTAAGGAAATGCCCATATCTCATAAAAATCAACTAGCTATCTCTGTTCTTGTTGTCCTCTAATTTCTTAATTCGTATTACTTAAAATGCCTCAGTATCTCAGTACTTCTAATGAGTTCCAAAAAAAATACAGCAGTCTTGCAGTCTGTTGCCTGTTAGGTGTCCTGGAAAGTCTCCGTCTGTTCAGGCCTGCCAGGGTATAGTTAGGTACATGAGAAATTTTCAGACTTTCTTAGGCTCACCGAGCTGACTTTTCTTCCTTTGTCACATAAAACCTGTCCTGCTCCCTCCCAGAGATACTGTCGTGTGGAACCCAGCTCCTAACAGTGCCTTTGACTGGGTGTAGTAACTTGTTAACCTCTTYCGTAATGCAGGAAGGATGAAAAAATAGAAGGTGAACACCCTTCCCTGCAACCTGTTAACAACAATCTTCAGATGTTGGCGATGTGCCAGTTTGTAGGTTAAATTGCTTAGACACTTACAGGAGGACTCAGACTGTTTACTTCCTCTGTGCTTCTTCCAATACAGAAAAAAATATATAGGCTGATACAGACATTTCAGCCGTATCGGTTGAAGAGTCTGTACCTGTGGATGCTAAGAACTTCATGCCTTTAGAGGGGCATTAAATTTCCTTGTGCAGGATAGTTCACGGGACTTCGTTCTCTTAGTTAAACATGTGGTCAGTGTTTGCAGGCAAAGGGCCATTAGTCCTAACCACTTCATGGCTATTCCATCAATGTAAGATAAATTGGTGGTTTCACTTTCTAGAGCATAAAGTAGCTGACAAAAAGACATGGGGGATTGAAAGACATTTCTAGGCCAAGCTGTTCCAGGTTATTGTTATCCTTCATGAAGCTTTGGGCCTCTTCCTCTGAAAGTGATCTAAGTGGAAGTTCTCAGCAAGGGGATTACGCTAATGGATTCTGTATTGACTTAACGTGAGACTTGCTTCTCTATCTGCTCAAGAAAAGAGCTCAAGTCAGTGTAAAACAGATCAATGTTCTATTCAGAATTATGCATTCGACACACTTGGATTTAAAAATCACTGACTGGTTCTCCTAGGGTTCACGAGATGATAAAACATCATTGGATCACACAACAAAACAAGGCAAGCATGTTAGCCTTACCATAAATTAAGTCATCATGTTACTGTGGTCACAGTGATTATGCTGCATGCAGATTGCACAATGAATAATATTTCCCTCTAGTCTGTATCGCTGAATGCGTGCATCATGTTTACAAATAGCAGAGCTGTTTATCACTGGTGTGACTTGTGTGCTATCCTGGATGGAGTTGTACAAAAGTTGACATGTAACAAGCCCAATTTAGACAACTTATTCTGAATACGTACAAATACACTTTTGGCAGCCTCGTGGTACCTCTTGCTTTACAAAGCATCTATTACTGCTCAGAAGTGTTAAGGGTG
This sequence comes from Oceanodroma leucorhoa, assembly GCA_030449065.1. Taxonomy (NCBI): domain Eukaryota; kingdom Metazoa; phylum Chordata; class Aves; order Procellariiformes; genus Oceanodroma; species Oceanodroma leucorhoa. Next base: position 3,066,514 of record JASVER010000021.1, on the reverse strand, counting down.
AGATTCAGGCAGCACACACGTCACTGAAGTGCAGATGTACAGCCAGCAAGCATATGGACATGAGTGGAATTGGAGCAATCCGACTGTGTCCTGAAGTGTGTGCCATGCAGGATATGCCCCCTGCAGTGTGCCATGTACAGAGAAGATAATTCGGACAGTCTAATCAAACTRCCTCAGGGTTGAGGTACCAGATAGCCTGGCCATGGTAGCCAAGAGCTCTGGGTAGGCTAACTTAACCTTCGCTTCTGCAGTTCAGACATATCCATGGAAGCATGCTGGAAGTCAAGACAGAAGAGCATACTGTAGCTTCCACTAAAATCAGTAACACTAGACTTCCAACTTAAATGGCAGTATGAAGCCACTCCTTTTCTCATGTACAGTTTCACCTTATAACTGAACTTATATTGAAAAAAAAACAACCACAAAACAATAGCATGCACACTGGGAAGAGCTTTAATCTGCATTTCACATATTTTTTTATATTTCACTTGCATTTCACTGAAACATACGTTTTTATCTGCCCTGCTCAGAAGCCCCTGTGAAAGTTAAGTATAATTTTCCATACCTTATAAGATGAGAGTTCATAATGTAGAGGAGTTTAGTAAGTTGGAGAGAGCAAATCACAAGTCAGTCAAAGCTGGAAGCAGAGTCTAAATGTCCTGACTCCCAGAAAAAAAAAAGATGGTACAGCAGGAACAATTTCTGAACATTCAAGTACAGAGAACAACTTCCACCAGACCTGCAGCTAATTTAAACATTGCTAATTTGTAACCCAGGCAGAAGATGAAAACAATGGATTGAACTAAAAGTTGTAGCAATGGTGAATTTTCAAGGAATGTTTTTAAAGTAAACACGATTTGAATGCATAAAATCAGGTCTTCCAGATAATACCTGAGTCTACTCATGTAAGTAGTTCCTTATTAAAGCTTATGAGCACTCTTGCATGTGAAGTTCCTTGTGCTCTTAAATATTTATAACATCATGCCTTAATTTATTATGAGTTTAATCTAAAACTTATTTGAAAAAAAAGCAAAGGACCATGATTTCAATACCTTTTTAATTAGGACCTAAACAAGAAAAAGTTAAAACTAATTTATGTTTAGTACTTGTTTCAGTGAACAAAAGAAGCAAACTGAAAAAGATAAATACTTCTAAGTATTTTAAGTTAAAAGAATCCTATGTACAACTTGTTAAAAGAATAGGTGAAACTAAACACAAACACAATGTGCCCCCAAACACACACTGAACCCCCCCCAATAGACTCTGCAGTACGGAAAACGAGCAAGTCACAGACATTATGGAAAACCAAGCCACTTAAAAATCCTGTCTCTGTCCTGAGGAATCTACTGCAATCACAGTTCATCTCAGATTATTGTTACATGTCACAATAAGTCTCAAGAAGGTCTAGTTTGTGTCTTCAGATTGCAGGAGGGCTGTCACAGCACATTATAGTGATGGCAATTAGCTAACTCGATGAAATAGATTTTCAGGTTTGGCTTTTTGTCCCCTGCCGTGGTTCACATAGACTGGACTGGTGTGCAATGCTGATGGCTCTTTACACTGGCCACTTCGCAGCCATSCTTGATTTCAAAAACACGCTTTTCAGAAGGATTCAAGGTATCCAGGCAACTAGTATCTCTCAGGATAGCTGAATTCACACATATTTCCATATACTTAATATCAAGACAGTCCTTAATGTTATTGTTTCAGAACACCAACACAATTGGACATTCCACAGGACAGGCCTGATTCTCCTCTCCATACTACTTAAACTCCTCACACTCCATCTAAGCTTAGCTCTGATTTTCAGTGAAATAAGTAAGAAGCGATTCAGACCCTTTTCTATAAAAACATATATGTAACCCCTGTACATCCATCCTGAAGAATGGCTTTCTGAAGTCTTAATTTCTGTGGAGTGTGCAATCATACCAGTCATGTAACATAAATATAGAAGCTTACTTTAATAGCTCCCAGCTCAGTAGGAGATGAGAGAACAAGAAGCAGATCCCAAACCTTTGTCCTTCGCAACAAGCAGTTTGCCACCACAGTGAGTTTTATCAGCAAATACTCTGCTTCCCCAAACCTTCTCGCTGCCAAAAGTCTGTAGTACACAGAATAAGCTTTCCTGGGGAAAAAACCAACTGTCTGGGATACTGGTCCAAACTGTGATTTAACTCTTACAACCTCTTTTGCTAGTACATTTATGCAACTGCAGAAGAGGCTTCATCTGTGACAGCCACTTGGAAGCAACAGCCAACCTCTAGCAGGAAAATCTTACAAATGCAGAGGTGGTCCTATAAGAAATGCCTGTAAAACCGCTGCCCTCAGACTTCACCTTCCCCAGGTCTCCGTGGCTGCGCAGCAAATGTCTTCTGCCTCCCTTGCGAACCCACCCTGAAAAGCCCACGGGCTGTTCCCATCTCACCTCTGCTGAAGTTCAGCGTTGGGGCTGTGCACCTGCCTGCCCTCAACAGACACACCTCTGCGAGCACGGCGTGGCGGGAACAGGCTGTTACACCACAGGCGTTCACACCGAGCCCTCGCAAAATGTTTTAATTTTGGGTATTTAAGAACATAACGAGTTTTCCCGACAGAAAAGCGGACACGGGGTGACCGCSGGTCCCGGGGTAAGGAGCCGGGCGGGACCGCCGCCGGCCCGCGCCYCTCAGAGGCCGGCGGGACCCCACCGCACCCGGCCGCCAGTACAGCAGCCCCCTCCCGCCCCGCAGCCTCTCCTCGCCCCAACCCCGCCGCGGGTCGGGAGCCCACCCCCGCTCCCGACCCCGCAATAACACCGCGGAGAGCGGGGCGAGGGGCCTTCCCCTCCCTTTCCTTCCCTTCCTCGGGCCGCGGCCCCCCCGGTGCGGCGCCCCCCACCTCACTATGTGCGACGACCAACCGCCATTCGCGCCGCAGCCCCAACCGCCGCTCTGTGGGCACCGGCCGCTCCCGGAGAAACCCGGGGCCGGGAGCGGGACGGGGCCGCTCCCCGCGGGCAGGGGAGGCTGCCGGTTCTCCCCCCCCCCCGTGAACGCTCCCGCCCGCTGCGCCGCGGCCGCGCAGCGCCGGCTCCCGGCGCGGGGGATGCGCCGCACTGCGCATGAGCGGGAGGCGGCGGAAGGGCCCGTGAGGAGCCGGGAGCTGCCGCCGCCGCCGCCGCCGCCGCCGGAGGAAGCCGTTGCCGCCGCCGCCTTCAGTCTCCGCCTGAGCCGGGAGGGGAGAGGCCTGCACAGCCCTCAACATGGTGAGCGTCCTCCTAGGTCGCCTCTCGCCCCGGCCGGGCGCCTCGGGGCTGGCCAGCCGCGGCGGCGCCGCAGGGGCAGCTGGGGCCTAGTCGTGGCGGGCTGGGGTGTCCGGGAGCGGCGAAGACGGGAGCGGCGAAGACACCGGCCCCGGGGGCCCCGGCAGCCGGGGCGTGATGTCCTGGGGCTGTGGGCTCCTCGGCCCTCCCATCAAGCAGGGCGGGGAGGGTATGTGGGGCCCGGGAAGGGCGGCGCGGTGGGCCGGGGCCGCTGGCCGCGGGGCCGGTAAGCAGGAGGCTGCTCCTGGACAGGGGCGAGCGCCGGGGCCTAGGTGGGGGGCGCCGGGATCTCGCTGAGGCCTTCAGCCCGCGGGGCTCTGTCACGGCGAGGAGGTGCTCGCTTGCACTTTGTATGAGGGTTCAGGCACCTTGGTACGGGACAGGGGCAACAGAGGCGTTTTGTGGGCATCTTGGTCTGTGCCCTGTGTGGGGTGGTGAGCAGCAGTAACGGGAGAGAGTGCAGGGGGCAGCCAGAAACCAGGGGCTACTTGGAGTTTTTTGCAAGATTTCAGGCAGCTCAGGGCCCATTAAGCGCTGTCAGCTCACTGGGAAACTTGGATATGTTGATTCTTCTTGAACTAGGATTATGTTGGAGAATTTCTGGATAATTGTTTTGTGGTTTTGGTAAGGCTCCTATTCATATAAGCGTTGTAAAGGAAGACCTCTCTATCTTGCATTTTCTCCATAATATTTTTTTCCTTGTAGCTTAGGATTTGCTGTGGACTCTCAAGTCGACTGACTTTCTCCCTTCCCTCTTCTAGAGGGAAACCGCAGTGGTTGGAACAAAATTTGCTATTTTTGTCCGCCTAAACAAAAGAAAAAGACATTCATTAGCTTTAAATAAGGGGCGGTGTGGTGTGTCTTTATTGGTCTCTTGCACAGTGTCTTATGCACTCTGGGGAACACATTTACAGTCATACTTCTAGGCCTTCTCTGTATACAAAAGTTGTACAGCTTTAGCTACACCTGTACAGTTTAAAGTAGTACTTTTCTATAGTAGCTGTATTGTCTTAGGAAGGGTGTAGGAGGGAATCTGAGATCTACTGGTGTACACTTATTGGTATAAAGATATCTTATAGCTGCAGTTAATGTTATTCTGGCAAGCAGTGTTAAAAGCATATTTAAAAAATAATAATGTCACCTTTAACTGGTGGAATTATGTTGGCATAAAAATTTGGTCAGCCAGGATTTAAATTAGTGGTGCAATATGTAGACCTCTAATAAACTTGTCACTGTGTTATTAGTATAATTTTTAATTGAATAGTTTGATGTAGATCTTCACTTGAGTTTTTTATGGGCGCTTAAAACTAAAGTCTGGGTAAAGTTCAGACTGTAGAGGTGTCTTATTGTAATTCTGCAGTTCTGGGACTGTCTCAACTAGCACTTAGGCAGTAATGTTACACCACTTTTTATGAAGACTTTTTTCCATAAAAATCACCTAGACCTATCTCGCAGTATATCCAGTGCAGGTATGCAAAATACACAGTTGATGTCTTGTACATACAAATGTTATTGGCTGGCTATGTGGTTAGAAATTTAAACTGAACAATACTGTAGTAAGCGACAATGTAACAGAAATAGTGAGGCACGTTATTCTGAGAATAGGTTTTTTGTGAGAAACAGCAGGATCCTATCTGTGTAGTCTTCTTGGAAATACTTAACTGAAGAACTAGCAGATACATTCTGTGGAACAATACTATACTGATAGATTGGTATATATCAGATTGGAGGGAGTATATGAATACTCTAGTCATGGCCCCAAGCATAGTTGTTAGGCACTATGCAAACAACTATTTTCCAGGTTGTGCTTGTTGACTCCAACACCCAGGTGAAAGGATGACATAGACACTGAAGTGGGACTAAATGACAGGCTGCAGCTTTTATAAGTAGTAAATATAGGTATGAATTGTTTCTAGTGCCCAGGTGTAGGTTTTTGTACCTATACTTGTGGTATGTCAAAATCCTCTATTTAGCTAGGGGAAAGGGTAGTGAGACTTCTTCACAGAGATCTGAAGACATCCATCCAGAAACATGAGATTCAACATCCCATTTTTCTGCCCATATGCACTACTGCTCTGGCTTGTCCTTCCAGTGGCTATGGCAGGTTCTTGGGGCCGGGTTGCTTGTCCAGCACAGCAAACGCTGCGGTAGAGGCTCCTGCAGCTGGGGCCTGGCTCCTACTCACCCGTGCAGCACTGCCAGTTAGAGCACTTCAGGCTCTGACTTAGTCCCACCAGTGTTTGTACGGCCAGTGCTTTCAGGACAAAGGTTTCCTGGCTTCAAACTGTCTTTGTCCAATATCTGGAAGGGAGACCATTACAGCAGCCTGTTAGGCTCGCTCTTGCCATTTAGGTAACTTGAAAAGTGTTTTCTGTCCAGTGCTCAGGTACAGCACCCTGGCGATGTTCCTTGGATTGGTGATAGCAATCTGCCTCTCTTACCCACATTTTCATTTGAGCTGAGCAGCATCTGTAGAAGTGGTCTCCATCACCTTGTCTGTTGGTATGTGAATGCTGCATCTTGTCATGAGGACAAGTAATGTGTCTGTGAATCAAGACAGAGCAGCAAGCTGGTCCATTATACTCTAAGTCATCTTCTCGGAGAAAGATGTACTATTCTGAATGTTTTAATGAATTTAGGACTATGTGTAATAATCAAGGCAAGTGTGTGAGTAGCCATATCTTTATCCAGAGCCAAATGCTAACCTTATCTCTATTTACCTTATCTATTATATTATCCAGTTTGTGTTCTCTGAAGAATATTTCTATGCTGATAAATACATAATTTCTTATTGCAAACCTCAGGTGACAGGAAGTTGTAAAAATCTAGTATTACAAGAATTTCATGTCTGACGCTGTCTCCTGTAATGTTTTGTACTTCATGACATTGTTATGTAGTGTTTAGCTCAACAAACTATTCTGCAAGGCTATTTTGTGCGGTACATATTCATGTCTGTAGTAGTTTGTTGATACTAAATGTTTTTGGTTTTGGTTCTCCCATAGTAAAACTTGTAGATTCTTGGCATTACGCTTAGGATGGAGTAGTCTGAGTGCTAGACAAGATGGTGCATGATCTTGTTTCCTCTCCCAGCTTACCAGAGAACCCTTTGAACTTATACTGTAAAATCACTTTTAACTAGAGCCATGAAAAAATTATTCAGGAATATGAACTACTCTGAGAACAAGGTGTGAAATTTATTATGTAGCTCTTGATATTTTACTCATGTTTTATGGTGCCAATGCAAATATAAGGTATGAATGCAGCTTCTAATGGCTGAGTAGAGCTTCTGCCCTGGACCAGAGTTAAGAATGCTAAACAACTGACAGCTTTATTTTGTCCTTTTTTAATTGAAAAAGCCCTGATTTTTGGTGTTTCCTTCACCTCTCAGGTTAATATGAATTACCTTAAAACACTATTACAACTACTGCATTCTTCTGGGTAGCTATATATTGATCTTCTGTGAAAGACTTCTGCCCATATGCAAGTACTAAAATGATTTTATCCACTAAAAGAACATTAGAGGGTGTAAAAAGCAACTTTGATTTTATATTGCTTGTGATTTTTTTCCTTGGATTTTATATCTCAACAGACCTTGTAAATTTTTAAGTTTTGTTCTGTTCCACTGCACACAAATGGATTTCACATCAGTTTGAAACAGAAGCTTAAAAATGTCCTGATGATCTTACTCTGTGTGCCCTCTTTTCAAGAAACTACTGTAGAAAATAAAATGTAGTTGAAGGGCCTGTTTGTTTACATTATACAGAAACTATGGCTATTTACTTTAATTGGTTTTGTCTTTAACTTGGATTTTATGTTATTTTTTTGGTAGTATACATGTATGCCATCACAGTTGACGGATTAAAATGTAATTCGGTGTATTCACAGACTTCTGTTCTTGTGATTAACTTTTGTTTTCTTATCAAACAAAGAAAAATACAATTTTGCTTTTTGAGCTTTAGCCATGTATTTGTTGAATACAAGCAGTAAACCAGATTATTTGCAGGTGTCTTGTACATTCCTTTAATGGATACAGCCCAACGTGGAATGATTCAGACACTGTAAGGGAGCAATATTCTCTTGGCCATTAGTGTCGCATAAAGACACGACGAAACTGACAGTCATGATCTGTAAGGTCATTACCTTACTGCACAAGCCTGTTATTCTGTGTGCGGGCTGAAGTTACGCTGCATTTGAACTGGTGTCACTGGGGTCCTTTGAAAGTGCAAGGATGCTTCCTGTATAAAAGCCTAGACTTTGTGGAGGTTGATACTATTTTAGAAAAGGCTTTTTACCTGTCACGTGCATGAGAACTTAACAGGCTTTTCTTCTGAGTCCTGACTGAAACAAAAGCGCAGATGTGACATCGCTCACATTCCTTTAGTAAGCAGTGAAACTAGCAGGGATCGGATCATCTGTAAGCAGTGGCTGGGAAGGGAAAGATGAAAAGCAGTTACTGGTTAAGGAGTACCTGTGTGAATGCCTTCTTTGGGGGCCATAAGGAATTTTGGGCAGGGATACTTCAAACTGATCGTCCACTGCTTGTCTAGCTGGCAGCCGCACATAACCTTTGAGCAAAGTCCAAGAACAGGGTTTTGGTAGGAATCCTCAGCTCTCCAGTCCAGGCAGTGTGGGACGAAGGTTGTTACTGTTTCCCATGGACATTATCCAGGAGAGTGGAGCCCTCATACAGCTATTAGCTACCCAGAAAATGTTGATGACCAGCGTGCAGAGCTGATCTTTGAATCTGAGGTGACTAAAAATTGAGTGTAGAAGATAAGGAAAAGCAACCATGTAGTCAGAGTTGGCAGATCAGTTCTAGCATTCTTTTTTTTTTTTTTTTTTTTCCCCCTAGGCTGGGAAAGCTTACTCCCCTAGACAGGGGGAGTTTTAGTCTGAGGCCAGAAAAAAAAATACTTGGGGAAAAAAAGCCCAAGTATATTTTTTAATTTTTCTTCTTAATCTTTCACCAAAGTATCTGATACTAGTCACTGTCAAGGATGGGTTATTGAATTAGAATTATCAAATTTGGTACTTGATGGGGAGAGGCAAATTTTTATTTTAAAATTAATGTTATATCATCAGATGTTCATTGGAAAGATTTAATTATTGTAGTTTTAAGAATCTACACAATGTAGCTTTTCACTTAGAGAAGTTATTCCGTGTTTTAAAACCTGTCTGTCTCTTAGACACCTTCATTATAAAAGGTAGCTTGGATAGCACACAAACTTGATCAAAGGTGTGCAGATCTGAATTTTTCCTTTTCTTCTTACCCCAAGGGGTAAGACTTACTAGAAAATTTGTTGCATTTGTTTTCCATTGGTTTTCACTTGTATATTTTAGCAAGAAAGATAAATAAAATTCCGTCTTTCCTTTTAACTAGTGTTAAAGTTGAGATATTTTAAATGGATTGCATTGCATTAGAGCACATACAATTGCAGTGTAAGGTATTTGTTGCCTGATGACTACAGGATTAAAGGTTATAGGGTGCTCTGGCTTCTGTATTGCACACTTAAAACAATAATAGACTGTTAGAGCTCCGCTGCTAGAAATAGCCTTTAAAAGTGCAGAAGGCTTAGAACCTGTTCCTGCTTGAAGTGTGGGTTTTTAATGTGATGAAAGAAGAGCTATAATAGGATAATAAAAACTCAGCAGTAATTTCATCTCTTGCTGTCCTGTAGTAGGCCTTCAAAGAGTCATCAAGTCACTTAGGATGTGGAGTGTCTCGTCCACATTGGCAAGCTTCTGCGGAAACATTCACCAAATACAAAGAAAGGGCTTTGGCACTTCTTCACTAAAAATAAACTCATATTTGACCAGTAAAAATATAGTTATTCCAGAAAAAGATTATGGCTCAACAGTGTGATTTATTGCATCTTAATGTATTACTGAATGCTATACTGATGAGTGTCACTAGCTGCTTGACTCTTGGCAAATTCAATGTTCTTTTTAAAAGGGTTTTATATTGTTACTATCACTTAGGGAGCCCCAAGCACAGGAAGATCTCATGTGCGTATATAGGATTTAAATTTTATCATAAAAGTGACTTAAGCTGCAATTTTTTGATCTAATAAATTGCATTGTCCTTTTATGTGACAACATGCAAAACCCACTACCTTTTGTGGTCATGGGCATCCATGGTGAAAACCTTGTAAACCTGTTCCTTGACTTTTTGTAGTATGTCATTACTTTTAGAGTTTACCCTTGCAAGAGTAGGGCAGAACAAARCCTCTTGAGGTTTTACAGAATACTCACTATTAAAAGGGCTATGCATACTTATGTGTACATGTTTAAAAAAAAAAAAAAACCAACAAAAAAAACCCACTAGTGATTAAAGGCACCTGCTTTGTCAAAAAAAAAAGAAAAACTAAGGTCATAAGTGTGACTCTGCCCTATAGTGCAGCTGAGTCTGTGGTGATGCAGCAGTCTGGCTGTGTGGAACTGATTTGAGGAAGCTGGTAATTGATACAGAAAATTAGCCTTGGGTTTGTTTCATCTTCATTTGGGATTTCATTCAATGGTTTGTTTTAATCTGTGCGAGTTTACAATATATTTTTAAAAACTGGAACTAAAAATGCGTTAGTCATTTCTGGAAGTCATTCCACATGGCTTTGTCAGTGTAAGTGATTTTTGTGAAAGTTTGAGCTCAATATTGTAAGGTGCTGAATGTCTGCTATGAAACTCGGAGCATGCACAAGTTGTCAGCAGTGGGTCTTTGCAGGACCTGCTCTGATGGCTTGACCTTTACCTGGCACCACTGCTGAAAATCTGAGTTTCAGAAACATGTTTGTAACAAAAGGTCCAATGTGAGAAACTTATTCAAGAGACTGAAATAAAGCAGCAACACATTGTAACTTTAAAGTAGTATAACCTAACTCATATCACTGTGTTTAAGTTTGCAGTGTGTGCTAAGATTTTGGCTTCAGCTAAGTGTTGTAGATATAGGGTTGTTTTGGCTTGGGTGTTTTTTTTTTTTTTTAAAGGGATCTTAAATGGAAAGGTATTGGTCTGTTTGGTATATTATGTGGGTATCAATTTAAGCCAAATGTGATGCTCTTGTATTTTTTTTAAAGGTGTAACTCWGAAGCTGGTAACTTAACTACTCTTACGAATAATAGCGTTCACATTCACTGTCATCAAGCAGCAGAAAACTGATTTTGACTTTTAGGGCAGATGAATTTGTGTTCTGAAGCGTTAGTTCTTTTTTCTAATGTGATTGGACACTAATTATCCTTTGGAATGAAGAGCTTGAGCTCATACTGCTTCTAAACCATTCTTTCTTTGGCTGAGGATAGTTTATCAYGTCTAGAGATTTTTTTTTTGGCCTTTTTTCCCTGTACTCCCTGAGAAAGAGCCATGCGCTTGGAAATTACAATAATGAACAGAACATACAAGTTTGGGTTAGAATGCAAAGTAAACTACAAATGAAATATTTGTGCCATGTAAGAAATCCAATCCTGACTTAAAAGTCAGAACTTTTATTTATCAAGTTGTAACGTTAGGAGTCTTTTTGCTTTGAACTTCAGAACTGAATTTGGATTTAGTGCAAGAGCTGTATGATTGCTTCCTCCTGATCAGCAGTTAGTTTTGTTTAACTAATGCCCTTGAAATACTGAGTGTACTTCTCCTCATCAGAAATATCTTTGGGAATCACTCGATGCTGATAAATTGCTGGCAGCAAGTTCTCCATTCAGCTTTGCGCTAGAGCAGAGAGGGATGTCTCTTGGTCTGGGCAGGAGGCCTGAAATTCCAGAGCTCTCACCTTGGCTACTCACTCCCCCGCCCGCCTTTGGCAAAATTACTTACCCTTTTTTTTTAGCTTCAGTTGCTGCACCTGTGAAATGGAGACATTGCCTCCTCACAGGAATGTTTTGCAAATTATGTAGGTGGAGTTGAGCACCTTCAAAGTGAAAAATCTCTTTCAAAAAAAAAAAAAAAAAAAAAAGTCTTTTAAGATATTTTGGTGTGTAGCTCCCTGAAATGGATGACCCAGCATAGTTCCTTGCTGCCATCAAGAGGCACATCAAGAGATCCTGTTCCTGGCAGTGTGGTCTTGTACTCTGTCCTGCACTAGCTGGTGTGTCTGTTAGTTCGGTCAGCTGGCACTAAATGAATGCCAGCATCTCGTTCAGTGATGATAAGCTATTAAACGGCCTGTTCTGCTGCATCTGTTGAGGCAATTAATCTATCAAATATTTTCATAGCCATGGGCTTTATTTAGGCATCTCAATTGCCCTTTTTTGGTAAATGTAGCATTCTTCTATTAAGAGGAGAATGTTTTTTTCTTTTTAAAAAACAAAAATTGATTTAAATAGAAAGGTGTCCCATCTTACAGCTGTATATGAATTTGCTATGCCCTTCAGCTCTCTCTCCAAATATACAATAAGAATACCTATTTTTTTATTTCTGTGACTGCTTTGCCAGCATGATTTTTGTGATGATTTACCTCAGTTTTGTTACAATGTAAACTACCAGGGGGAGGGGGCAGGGGAGCAAAAATAAGTGTTGGTTTGAGTGTCTAACTGCCCCAGCATTTAGAGAAAGTCTAATTGCTTGGGAAAATTATAAAAGATTCTGATTTAAAAATATTAACAGTACTGATGAGATTTATTTTTTTTTTTTGTCCAGTAAAACATTCCTAATTACAGTATTGTCTGTTTTCACTAGAACAAGTTGAAATCATCACAGAAAGATAAAGTGCGTCAGTTTATGGTCTTCACACAATCTAGTGAAAAGACAGCAGTGAGTTGTCTGTCTCAAAATGACTGGAAGTTAGATGTTGCAACAGACAACTTTTTCCAAAATCCTGAACTTTATATACGAGAGAGTGTTAAAGGATCATTGGACAGAAAGAAGTTAGAACAACTATATAACAGATACAAAGGTGAGTACCCTGAGTTTTAAGGCTTATTTCCTAGTTGTATGTATGCATTCTTAACTACAGTGTATTGTTGCAGCTGTGCTCTTGTGCTTGGAAATCTTAACTGACTCCTTCAGCTTTGTTTTTCTATTACTAATAATACAACTTAGAAGGGGAATGCCTGTAGGCTTCTGCTTCACAAGGATTACATGCGGTCGCTTTATGTGCTCTAAATATATGTACATTTATACAAGATTAGGGTCTGGAACTGGRATTATGTGTACAGTGAGTAACTGTAATTGTTAATGTGGATTTTAGGTGATTCTTCTGGGGAAAGCACATCACTCAGGACTCGCTCCTGACAAAGTGAAAGGTTGCATATCAAGGATGGATTCTACCTTAATTTTTATTCACCTTCTGCTTATTATCAGACAGTTACGAACAGAGCGGAAAAGAAAACAAAGTCTCTTTATCTGTTATATAGCCAGTGTTCAACTGATGATATTCTACCACAAATAGTAAAGTGGATTCAGTACAGTAGAATAAATTCTGMGTTTTAGCACTTTAAAAAAACCTAAGAATGAGTGCCACATTTTCTGTCAGTTTTCATATGYGTGCATAATCCAAATACCATTTTCCTGAAGTCTTTGTTGGCTTGCGTTAGTAGATCTTTGTTAGTGCACTTGAAATGTGAGTATCTCACTTCCASACCAGATGTTGATTCCTTAGTGGAAAGAGGGGTGTGCCTGGCTGACTTGGAATTGGTAATGGGGCAACGGAACTTCCCTCTTGGAGGTTACCATGTCCAATCTCATGCATGCTGGTGATGCCAGAAAATGTATAAAACTAATGTTGACTTAGTAGTTTATGGGCAGATTTGGTAATTGTATCAGCACAGCTTGCAAATGGAAACTGCAGAATTGTTTATGATGGTACACAGATCAGCAATCTTACCAAGGATGCTAATAATTAAGTGTGCTGTTGGGAGAGGACCACTGTTCTCTGTATGGAATGAGTCAGAATATCATGCATATTATTAGGCAGAAAACAAACGTTTGTGGTGCTTTTGTCTCTCAATGAAAATAACATAAGCTTCTTGTATGGGAGGCTTTATTGTAGTAACTTCCTTGATTGTTAAAGCTTAACCATTGAAAATACTAATTTAATTTTGTTTTTAAAATATTCACTTAAAAGGGCTGATCCCAAAAACGACTTCTTGAAAATGTTTACTTGTCTTAAATACTCATGTTGAATAAATTAGCTTTTTCAAAAATCTGTTTTTCTTGATACTTACTTTTATATCCCAAAGATCCTCAAGATGAAAATAAAATTGGTATAGATGGTATACAGCAGTTCTGTGATGATCTAGCTCTTGACCCAGCCAGCATTACCGTACTCATCATTGCATGGAAATTCCGAGCTGCAACACAGTGTGAATTTTCAAAGCTGGAATTCATGGATGGAATGACGGAGCTAGGGTAAGTGTGCAGTAAGTATTAGATGCTGACAGTGTAATCCAGTGTCAGAAACTGGAACGTAYGGTGACACAGCCGTGTTTTGGGGAATTCACAATCACATTGTCCTTTCAGACTTCAGAGACTTTTCGGAGTCTAGTGTCGCTTGTCTGCCTCTGTAAAAATGCATCTGCTGTCTATTCGCTAGATGCTTAGTGACAAAAAAAAGGGAGGGAACTTTGAGTGCTACTTGTCTTGGTTGTGTGAGTATTTCAGTTAGTTGCCGTAGAGCTACTCAAGTAGGTAAAGCAAGGATGTTGGTCTGCAGTCTAGCATACCTGGGTTTTCTCTGCCTTATGAGAATGTACTAGTCTTTATCACGTTTTTCTAAAAATCTTGCGGATTGTAGAATCTGATGTATCAGCTRGTATGTGCGAATGGCAATGTGAAGAAATACAACCATTTCATTTCTTTGTTATTATAGGTGCAGACTAATTAAAGGCTCCCTGAATTTTGTTTTGATAATTGTATAGTATTCCACAAAAACTTTACAAATTTTTGTTTAAGCTATAACTCATATTTTTATGGCAAAATGAGTAATACAGAAATAAACACGCTTTTTAAAATGCAGATGTGACAGCATAGAAAAACTGAAGGCCCAGATTCCTAAAATGGAACAAGAATTAAAAGAGCCAGGAAGATTTAAGGATTTTTATCAGTTTACTTTCAACTTTGCAAAGAATCCGGGACAGAAAGGTTTAGGTATGTATTCTTAATCATAAACATTTGTTTGTCTATATGGGAAATGACTGATTAAAGCAGAAAGTGAAAATATTGTTGTGATCCAATGAGTCTGAAAGATAGCCGCCCTTGGGATAAAATACATCTCTCTGTTGTAAAAGACAGATGTCAATTTAAGGTGTTCAAATTGATAGAAATATCTGCATCATTAGTAGAGACTACAAAATTTTATGAGAGAGGGTTTATTCTTTCACTAAGAGTGTGTGCAATTCTCAGTAGACACAATGGATTATGGTCTTACACTAAAGGCATAATTATACCACTTAGAATTCGCAGCACTCAACAGATTAATTGAATTTTCACTTTTAGGATAAATTTAAGCTGTAAAACTGAATTCTATGTAAGTACACTTGTACAGTTTCTTATAAGACCAAAAATGCTTGCAAATGTCTTGGCAAAATAGAATTGGAATAGTACAAATCGATTTCTGTATCCTGGGCTTGATGCCTGTTGTTGTTGTGCTGTTGGTAGTAGGTGTCTACCTACAGCCTTTTTTTTTTTTCCCCTCAGCTCACTGAATTTTTTTTTTCATTATTTCAGAGCTCTTCTGCTGATTGTGCTTTTGATTAGTGCAATAGGTGAAGTGGAAGAACCACTTACTAAAAATAATTTTTTTTTAAAAACAAAAACCAGCACCAAAAACATGACAGAACTCCACAGATGGGTGGAACTAAATGAACAAACTGTAGATCTATCTGTTCAAAACAGCAAAAAAGAGGGAACAAGAATTTCTTTCAAGCAGTAATGTTAACCAACCAGAATGCATATTCATTTGTATACAGTGTAGTTGAGATATTAACCATAACTAGTATTTCATGATTCTGTAACTGTTAACTTTTTAAGGTAGATGTTCTACTTTTGAGAAGAAATAAAATACTGAAAGGCCAGTAGGTTCTTCCTTGGTAGCCTGTGAATTTATTTTTCTCAGTAATGAAAATGCCTTAAACTGTCCGCCAGTGACCAGCTTTGCATTCATGCGCTGTGAAAAGATGAGCATTCTGCTTTGGTTTTGTTGTCTTTTATATGTGGACCAACTTTTGGCTTAAAATGAATATTGAAAAATAAGTAAATAAGCATAAGCTCCATGTCTTATTTTCGACTGTGTCATTCTTTAACATATTTCTCTATCCTGTTTTTTGTTTTTGATTGGATTGTGCGTTTCATTGTCTTTGGAGAAGCTAAAAGAGCACTGCTAAACTGTTTAAAAATACTTGTGCATGCATGTAGTCAGATCTGAATCCTGCAAATAAATGAATGGGCTGATTCTTATTTCTTGTAGAAAGTCATGTTATTATTGCTGCTACAACAAGGAGAATGTGGACAGTAATTGAATTGTGAGAGGATAGAAGTTAGGTTATGGAGAGTGTCAGTGTGGAATCAGTTCTGCAGTGTGAACAGTTGCAGGGTTTTGTTGTTTGTGGTTTTGGTTTTTTTTTTTTTTTATGGTTACCGTTGTAACATTTGTATGTTGTTTTTAATCTTTAAACAGCTTCACACAACAAGGAGTATTTTGCAGAATCCCTGTAAAGTGGTAAAAGTGAAATGACAAATCACAATGATATCATAAGTACATGATCATCTTTAATTATATTTTCTCAAAGCTGCAGAATAACAGAACTGTTTGATGTAGTACTTACCTCTTATTTTCTTCTCCATATTTCTGAGGTATAAAGAAGACTTGCATCTTTTTCTGAATTTTTTTTCCCCTAGTCCTATATGGAAATGAATCTTTTGAGTATCCCAGATGGAACAGACTTAAGTAAAGATTATTTACCAGGAAAACTAAGTCCCTTGCTTTTTCTCATTCATCTTAAAGTTTCTTTATGCAGGTTAAACTCTTAACAGTGACAAAGACAAGTATAGTTTTCTCAGATTCATATAGTGTATACATAGTGTAAGATTTTTTTTAAAAAATTTATTTATTTTTTAATTTTTTTTTTAAGTCTGGGTCTGGAGATGATGTAGAACTAAGCTTAAAATCTGGATGCTTACCAACCCTTTTGGTGCCAATAAATACACAGTTCTAGGCATGAATTTACGATAGGGCAGAATAATTCTGGAAACCCTGAAGCAAAAGAATACTGGGAGAAGTACAGTGCTGAAAAGTAAGTGCTCCTAGTTAGGCAATTAATTTTGGAGCGTCTAAAAAAACTGCTTGTAGGAACTTGTTAGTTGATTTTAATGTATATTGGTCTCTAACATTGTATAGTAGTTCAGGCACAGTTCTGGAAATGCATTTCTTCTGCGTAATTCCTTACTACCGTGTAAGTACTGGGGATGTTTTAAAAGTTCTTGTGATGTTTGCATATCATTTGAGAATACCTTTTAGCTGATGTTCATCTCAAACATTGTTTGCTTCTCTTGCACCTCTCTGGATAAAACTCAAATTGGAGCATATATTTTGAGACTTTCATATTTGATCCATGAGGACTTCCCTGAGCATTCTTTCGCTTCTTATGAAAACCTGAAATTATATCTTTACTTTTGAATTTTGTGTTTTTATAAAATTTCTTTTAAAACATGTAGTTTATCCTAAGGCATTATGTCTTCATGCTTTACATGTTTGGACTCACATAATGAGTTTGAGGTTGCAGCATCCTGAGATCTTACCCACAAGAATAATCTCAAAATTGTATAAGCATGTCGAAATGCACAGTTTATAGTGTTTGTTTATAAATCACTGTAAATATGCAGCAATTTGATGACCTTGCATTTTTTAGTATGCCTGGTATTAATGCATCACAMGTAAATAAAACTTAGTTTTCTAGTCTGTTTCCTTGAGGAACTGATCAGCTTAATCCGAAGTTGGTACCTGTTCATTTTTAGAAAGGCAGTAGTTTTAGTTGAAAGCTGAAGTGCATATTTTTGGATCTGACTCTTCTGTTAAAGAGAGATACCTAGCCTTTACACTCTTCAATAAGTTGTCATTTTCACRTATTTACTAGGAGTAGTGACTTCTGTTTAATTAGTCTCTGCTTCTCAAAACTCAAACTTAACACTTTTGTCTGAAATCACACCCCTTTGCAGCTGCTGGAAGATATTCCACAAATGTTATTCTTTACTTTGGTCAGTAAGCATTATAATGTGAATATGCTGTTCGAGAAGAACTTTTAATATCAAAGATACTAAACACTTCATGAAGTCCCCCCATCACCATCTATTTTCCCCCTAGCAATGCAGAGTTCATGCTGTGTTTTGCTTGCTATTGATTTCACCTGTAAGATCTAACTCCTTGTTTTTTTAAATAGTTTGGGGGGTTGGGGGGAAGGGAGTGGTTTTCTTGGGTTGTATCAGGTTTTTTCTTTTTCTTTTCTTCCTGAGGTGCAGTTGATCATGTGCCTATTCTCTCTGCTCTCACAAGAGGGTTGTTTATGGAAGAAGAGATTTGCTAGACTGCAAAATATATAAGAGCTTTTGTTAAAAAAGAGGTCACTTAACTAGGTAGCCTTTTGTGGTAACTGTATGTACTTGTGTGATGGATACTGAATTCAGTAAGATCACAGTTAGCAGCATTTTGTTATACAGTACAGAGATCCTTGTTAATTCCTGGTAATGGAGATCACGCTAAGTAGAGATTTAGAGCTCAGATACATAACTTTCTTTTATCAGCTAACATGTTACTGTATGCCACTAATAAACAGTGAATGCATGTCAGTTTAGCCTTTGGCAAATACCAGGGAGGTGAGGTTTGTTGGTTGGTTTTTTTTTTTTCCATACCTGCTAGACTAACCAGTCTCTTCTAACTGCTACGCTATAACAGCACCCACTGCTGACAGCAGCACGCAGTTGCCTGACAGGCAGTAGGTTGTGGGTCCTGAACTGTGTCACTTCAGGTTTCTCAGTCATCCTGAGAAACAGATTCAAAACAAGCAAGAACTTAACAGAAGTCTTTGGGGGGGGGGGAGGGGGGGAAACCCCAAACCAACAAAACCCCCCCAAAAACCCAACCCAATCAAAAAAAGACCAACAACAAACAAACCAACTATCAACCATCTGCTTGTACGGTACTTAAAGATTTTTTTCAAAAGGAAACCTGATTGCAGAAATGAACACTTGACAAAAGGCGTGTTACAAAGCCAGCAGCTGTAACAAGGTTGCTCTAAAAATGAAATAATAAAAAGCTAGTTTTATGTAAATTGTATTTTATATATTAAAACAAATTAAAGCAGATCTTACTACAAAGTACTACAAATTTTCTTTTCAAGTCAATAGCATTTCTAAGACAAAAATATTTCACTGAATTTCAACTAAAATATTGTTAAATAGCAAAAGGCATATGAAATATCCTTGCGTGTTTTGGGTATGTTAGATATTAATGTGGGCAATTTTCAGTTATTCTATATTCAAGTGATAGTATCGAAATCTATAAAATATTTGTGTTTATTTATGGTTGCCTTTTTGTAAAGGATCCATGAGCATATTTGCATTAGATTACTCTYTTCACCTTTATGAATATATGGTTCATGTTAGTGTTAGATACCTGTGGAGATGTTATATTTGAAATGTATATCTCTAAGAGTAATATATTTTAATATTACAGATTTAGAAATGGCCATTGCCTACTGGAATTTAGTACTTAATGGAAGATTTAAATTTCTAGACTTGTGGAACAAATTTTTGTTGGTAAGTTTAAATCTTTACATAAACTGGACTGCAGTAATTTCAAAACTTGGAAGATAAATATGCTTAAGTTATTGAGTAGATGAAATAGACTATTTTGACCCAGATTCCAGATACTGCACTTCATAGTGTGTACAAGAGAAATATGTTTTGGGGATATGGATGTGTCCAAGACAGTAAAAACGAATGTGGATAAGGGTTTTTAATTAATTTTTTTTAAATATAAATTTTCCACCCCTCCAAACAGGAACATCATAAAAGATCAATTCCTAAGGATACCTGGAACCTTCTTCTAGACTTTAGTACAATGATAGCAGATGATATGTCTAACTATGATGAGGAAGGTAAACATTTCCATTTTCTTTCATTAACTTCTAACTGTGTGTATCTGCTTTGGCACAGCTGTCTAATAACAGCATAATTAGGATATCACTGGTGATCTAAAGTCCAGTTAGAGCTACTTTAATGCATGTTGTTATCATCTGTTTATTACTGCAGGTTTAAAAAAGAAACGCTGAAACTTTCTTAAATACATTCTTTTTTTCTTCTATCTGAGCTCAGATGCTAATTCTTTATTATTGAGACAAACCCTGATATTATTGAGACAAACCCTGATATCCATTTAAAAAACAGATTCTCTGTCAGTGCAGTTCTTGGCATCTTCAACTAAGTAACTGATTCATGGCCTGTGCATTTCTTCCTGGGCTCCTCTAGTTATTGCATTTCACAGCTGAGAATATTTTTTAAGTTTGGTTGCTTCAGTTTATGTGAAGACTGGACAGATAATAATATTAAAGTGAAGCTGGCAGCATAGAGGGATTACTAAACATAAGTTATTTCCTACCAAATGTGTTTCTTGTAAACTTTTGTATTGATCTTTCCTCTTCCAGTCCATCTGTAGCCAAGAACAGCTAATTACCTTCAATCGTTGGCGGCAGATCAGTTCAGTGAGTGGAGGAAACTGTAAACTTCTGATACTTCCAGAGCAGAGGGGAGCAAACTTCTACAACTTTATTTAATAATCATGGACAGTTCTCATTCCCTTATCATTGAGCCAAATGGGCTGCTGCCCACAATAAATCAATATAGTTTAGAAAGATTAAAGGCAGAAAACATCTTTTAATGATTTGGAATAAAAATATTTTAAGGGGGGGAAAAAAAAAAMCAGCCCACAATTATTTTTAACGTTCACATGACCACCATGCACATGACTGGGGGACCTCTTTGGATATGGCTGCCCATATGTAAAATATTGATATGCGTTTTAACTACCTCTTGATAAGGAATACAGAAGAGTATATATAGTGTAATACCAGCCTTCTAGGGCATTATACTATATTGCTGGCTATCAGAGTTCATTTTGTTGTTTTCAGGTATGGCTAAGTATGCCGATTCTAGCAGATGAGCAYTGCATTCGTGCAAAATCAAATTGTGAGCAGTAAATGCTGTAGTTACGTTAAGATATGCTGCTTTTTACAGCACAGACTGCTTCGTCCAATGTTCAACATTTTTTAAGCTGCTATTGCCATCCTGGAAATCAAGTTCTGGTGCCAAAACCAGGACAGTTTTAAGCTAGAATTTTGTCAGTTTTWATTTTTTTTTTCTTTTTTTGGTCAGGAAGATGAAGGAAGGTATGACCCTTGAAAGGGATGTGTATTAAYTAAGTTTAAAGGAAGTAGAAATCTTTAACCAGCTCTTAAATGTCAAGCAAGAAAATCAAATTACAATTTTTTGCTTGAAACTATGCTTAGTTAAGACTGGAAAGTAAATTGTTAGATCTGAAGCTTTAAAAAGAATGCTGCGTTGAACTGAGTTCTTATGTTCCGTTTTTTTTTTCTTCTAGGGGCATGGCCAGTTCTTATTGATGACTTTGTGGAATTTGCACGCCCTCAAATTGCTGGGACAAAAAGTACGACAGTGTAGCACTAAAGGACCCTTCTAGAGTGTACATAGTCTGTACAAATACCTGAAATGGAAAATTGCACAGTCAATTTCTGCTGGCTGGACTGAACTGAAGATCAATCCTCACAATATGGCTGAGGGTTGAGACAAACCTTTAAGGATACATCTTGGACCATATCATATTTCATTCTTCTACTGGTGGTTTGGGCTTTTCTTCTAGTCTGGACCACTCTTGCCCGTTAAAATTCCAACATTGTGGATTTCATCATGGATTATTTTTTTTTTGGTGGACCACCCTAGTTTCATCTCCCATAAGTCCTAGAAGCTTTATCATTATTTTGAGGTTTCTGGTTTCACATAAAGCACAATGCTGGTCATCATCAGACAACTGTTGTATGGCATCCTAATTATACAGATCAACATCAAAACAATTTTTAAAAGAATCCTTAAATATACACTTGGGGCTAGTTGCAAAGACTGTATTGATAGCACTTCCTGTAAGAGTGATATATTTAAGTGTACTGGGTCCGATGATTTTTTTTTTTCTTTTTTTTTTTTTTTTCTTTTCTGGAAAAGTACAGGTATTGGCTAAGTGAGTTTGAGTATCTGGTAAAAACAATTACAGAAATAACCAAGAAAACCCAAGGTTGTTGATACTGGGGTATCTAGGTGCCTATCCGAATGGTTTGATTGTACATCAGCTGACTGTGAGAACAACTGAAGTACGACACAACTACTGTGCACTTAAAGCACCCATGTTTAATGTTATAGTCAGACTTCAGTGAGCGTCATTGAGATAAGCTGTGTGCGTCATGATAGAATCTAATATTCTCTAGGTTATTATCTAAGAAATCAAATTTCATTACAGTTTTGAAATGCTTATCTGTCTGTCAAAGAAAGGTTTTTCACTTCTGTGGAAATCTAAAACTTGAATATACTGAATTTGTGTCTTAAATGTTTGCTACACAATACAGTATTTTAAATTAAGACATGGAATTTTGGTGGTTGAGGTATGACGAAACAAATGCCCCTGTTGTACAAGAAGCTGGTGAGTTCGATATGAATCTAGGTTTTGAAACCATTATCCTGAGAAGTAAGTTAAATCTTTATAATGTATAGGTACTGCCATTATGGATGACACCCATTTTTTAATTACGTTGTTGAGTTTTCCTTAAATTGACGTGTCACTGTGGTTGCCAAATACAGAAATTAAGAGTAAAGCTTTCCCAAGCAAGCACAGATCAGATACAAAATACTACACTGGCTTTGTTTGCTTAAATTATTTTGTTGATCCATCACTACTTCTTACTGTCTTACTGCATGTAACAAAATAATTTGTTTTGTTCAAAAACAGGTTTTATCAGATGTAATTCTTCTTTATTTTTAATAGTACAAGAGCTCTTGAGCTGCTTTTGTGGTAAACATGGTCTTTTACTCCTCACTTAGTTACTTGTGAAGAGATCTGATAAATACTAATCTGTAAAACAAGCTGGAAAATACCAAGCTCCAGGAAAAACGATAGTTACAAGTAAGAATAGAGGTTTAAGTCCATGCTTTAAATAGTCTCATGATAAGGCCAGAATTATTTTTGAAACGAGTAATTGGTACTTGCACTAAACAGCAGAACACTTTTATGCAGATGCTAAAAGTATTTTAGGAAAAAAATGACTATTAAACTGCTAAAAAAATTTTATTTGTATTCTCTGAAGTTGACCATAAGGCTAGCTCCCCTTATAGCAGTGCTCTTTTAAGAAAATCCAATTGTGCGTTTATTTCAAGAATACAGTTCCACAAAACATTGCAAACTTTCTCCAGCTACTGGAATTGGCTATGCCAAAAAAAGTGTGTTTTGCTGCTTTCAGTATTTCCTTTCTCAATTTTGTGTAAATATAAATGGGGACTTGAACTTACGGGGGGGGTGGAAAAAAGCTCTACAAGGTATCTATGCGTGCTGTTTTCTGTCTTGAGGGTTTTGGTACAGTTTCAGACTGATTAGCTCAAGTATGCTGTGTTTGGAGAGGAGAACTGACTTGCTTTTTATCCCAACACAGACTTGTCCCTCAAAAAAGTCTGCGATTGGGTAGTGGCGTAATGCCGTGGTGTTTTTAAGAATATTCCTTTTGAATGCAAGATCTTTTCAACAAAATAGTGTTGTCATCAGTTTGGTACTAYACGCTTATAATTACTGTGTAATTATAAAGAAATACATAAAACTTTGACTAATTACGTTGCAGAAAAGGGTTATTTGTGCTACGATGGCATCTAAAAAGTTTTTCAAAATGAGCGACTGAAGTTGAAAGAAACATTGATTTGACAGGGTGTTAGTTCTAAGGACAAAATGCCCGGTTACAGGGAATATTTTGTATTGAAAYGTGCTCAGATGTGGCCATGTGTTTTTTCCCTTTATATATTTGTGTGGTTTTTCTTTTTTTTTTAAGAATGCAGACAGTTGCTTACTTGGATTGCTTTAATTCGTAAGTGCTTATGTCTTCAATTTGATGATCTCCCCTTAAATGGATCAATTTAATTTTGCCAAATGTCAGAAAAAAAAAAAAAGGTGAACATCAAGTTTGAAGTTTGTAATCTGTTTTTATACATTAAATATGTACAAAATTAGAAGTGCCCTGATATAAAACAGTTAATCTCAAGATTATATTTAGTAAAAAAACCATCATTTACATATCTCTGTAAGTTCAAATGTAACTTCTTACAATCCCTCTCATTACCAACAGAGGCAATAAAGCTCCAGTGAAATTGCCATGACCAAGTCTTCTCATGCATTGTTTCAGTGTATTATTTGTAAGACTTTATTTCTAGAATGTGCTTTTAAGCAGGGGGAAAAAAAAGGCTGGAATACTTGTCTTCTGCATAAAATACACTTTATGGGCACGTCTTTTTTTTGGGGGGGGGGGTTCAGGGGGGGACTCTAACTGCGGCAACACCTGGCCTACTAAACGTTTAGAAGTACGAAACGGAGCTGATCCCTCCCAGCTATGCTGCTGTGACAGTACCTAGCATGTGAAGGAAGACACCCCACCCAGCGCATTTGTTTAAATATGGTTGAAGACTACCCTACATTAAGTGACACTTYTTTATTGATCAACCTGTTAATAACTTATGACTTGCTTCAAAACTGTTTTACTATGAAATCCGTACTGAGAAATCCTTATTTAAGAAAGATATAATTTTTTTAAGAATGCATTTAATAAACTTTTGTCATTCACACTTTATTTAAATAATGTTGCCAGAAGTCTCTGTAGATTTTATTTGACTATGTTTGGTTTTTAAACCCATGGTGCCATTCAGTCCTCTGAGCTCTCAGAGAGTAGACCACACCATTAAATAGTCGATGAAATTATAATCTTATCTATCAGAAATAGGCCTTAGCTTTGTAAGATGTAGCTGTTTCAGTACCAACATGCAGAAGTAGCTGCATGAGTAAACACTAAGAGTTTTGCTCCTGACAGTTTAAACAGATGCCTGTAACTCAGTGCCAAGTCTGGGCATTTAAACTGGTAGAAAAACCAACTCCCTGCTACTGGAAGTTCTTCCACTAACTGGTCTGCAAGGTCTCAATTTAACAAAAGCTGCCTAACTGTAATTTGCATGTTCTACATGAAATTACAACTGTTTCCTTTCTAAACTCAAGTCTATGTCTTCAGAGTACGACATTTCAAGCCCTCCTCCCTTGAAGAGTTCAAAGGACAACTGGCAGGCGTCACAACGCTAAACCTGGAAATCAAATTAGGACCAGGAAGCTGCCCAGGAAGCCTGCGAGATGATGGAGCTGTAAATGTCGTGTGGGGAGAGGACAAGTCTGTGGCTGGGCAGCCAAGTGACCTCCCACAACGTTTGCTGCTGAAGGGGAACGAAGCCCAGGCTGGAATTCATCCCTAAGCACCCCTCAGGGAGGCTCCATGGTGAGCTGGAGCTGCTGGGCCAACTGCCTGACTGGGCTCAGCTGCTGGYGGGACATCCCCCACATGCACGTGGGGGGGTTTCCCTTACTGGTGGCCTTCTCTCCAGCCAGGAGGTGAGGCCACGCGTGCTCCCCATGCTCATGTCAGTGCTCGTGAATGTCTGTGACCCGTGTAGGTGGCCACACATGACGTAGATGGGTACTGCACGTGCACACCTGCTGCGAACGTATCTTCAGCCTGGAGACACAGAGCAGCACRCCACGCTTTTCGCTGGCATATTTTCCTCTAACATTTATGTAATTAAAACAATGACACAGCTAGAAGTTAAAGTTTTATTTAATAAATATAATTTTCATAAACCATTTTTAAAACAATGTCTACTGACCAAGCTGTACAATAAGCAAGCACACCGACTCACTGTCAGAAAATCAAAAATAACGTGGCAGCCACAGTGTCAGAGGTCCAAAATTCTTTGTACTGATTATTGCTAGTTTCCAGTTGTCAATGCCCCTTATTTGCCTAAAATAAAAAAATCAACATCTTTAAAAAGGTACTTCTTGCAGAGATGATATCAGTGAAGTTTTYTTCTTCAAAAAAGCAGAACTTGATCATACTTCAGTGAAAAAACAGGAGACTCAATGATTTGGTTTTTTTGTATGCATAGGACCTGAACTCTCTCATGGGACTATAACTAGGAAATGTAAAAATATGTTCTTTGCTGCCATAATGATATCTTCTTTATACCTGAAAGCAAGTCTCGGTTTTAACCATTTTGCCCTTTCTAAACTACATGCCCCATGGATTATCTTCTACTCCATTGCCAAAATGTCGAGAGGCTGAGAATCTACTCATGTATGAAATAATTTCCTTTAAAACTGCTGAGGAAAAATTGATATACACCACAGGTTGTTTACGTGCGCTTCAAGGTTTCTTTCCGACAAGTCATGCTTTGTGTCTTAAACAGCAGTGTATGTCATTTCTTTCTTCACGTTACATGTAGAAGTCTTGAGCCCATGGCCCCTCCGGTTTTACTCATGTCTATGCATTTATACAAACTGGAAACAACAAAAAAGTCGTATCTACAGTGATGACAATTGTATGTACTTATTGTAATACAACATCATAGCGTGGCAACAGCTAGAGCAAGGCGAATACTTCAAAGTGATGAGAACATTCCTTTTAACGAAAACCACAGAAGCTTGGGCAGCACACAAGGTCTCTCTGTTATTTCTGATGCCTTGAGGAGCAGTATTTAGCTGAAGGAAAAAAAATCTATGGAAAGCAGAAGCCTTGCAACTACCGCTGCGAAAGCACTTCTAAGACGACTGACGGCAAGAGTCGCTACAGCCATGAGCATCCACGCTTTCCTCCTCCTGTTATAAACTGAGTCATTCCAACAGAGAGCAGAAACCAGACAATCATGCCACTGGAAATAAACAACAGAAGCAAAGAACATACAAAACAACCAACAATAAAAACATTCACAGAAAAAAAACCCAGATCTGCAAAGAAGAAAGTCTAACTAGGAAATAATTTAGGAACAGAAAAAAGGCTAAAATTAGTCCATAATGAATGGTTCGCCCAGCTCTAGGAATAACTCCTTTAAAACAATGATGTCTGTGTAACAAGGCAGCAGCGAGTGCAGTGACGATGGTGTGAGAGTTATTAGGTATTGTACACCAAGAAAAAGAGAATCTTAAAATAAATGGTTCAGAAGCACATTATGATGAGCACTTTTGAACAGCGAATTGCACCAAAATCACTAATATTAGAAGTACAGAAATACCAGCTAAAACTATTAAAAATAATGTAGACTACAGCTTTGAGACATTTCTAACACTAGAAAATGAGATTTTTTTTCCAATATAGAAGTATACTGTCGTAAAAAAATGTGTGTGTGAGTATTACCAAAGGTTTCCAGTAAGAAATTATAGTTGCCTAATATGCATTCTAAGTTGCATAACCTTTTCTCAAATCATCTTTTGCACTAGAAAACAAGAAATCATTCTGAAAACGTAAAGCCAAAGTTTTCAGCATTCCTTCCTTCGCATTTTTTTGTTCCCCCTCCCCCTCATAACCTTAAAAAATATACAGAATATTTTAAGTGAAATATTTACATTTTAGTTTGTGAAACAATTCAGAGCATCTTCCCACTTAATTTTTTCCATTGCACCCTTTAAAAAGCGTAAGTTTGGCAACTAAAACTATGTTTTTCTAAGTAACAAAAACAAACTCTGTTTTTCACAGAACAAGAACTAACAATGTCTGCTGGGAACTCAGTCCCATTCTGAAGGTGGCTGTGGAGAAGGTGCTTCTTCAGAGACACTGCATAGTAAAGCGACTATACACCACTCTTGCTTTTAACTAAGAACATCTACTATAGGCTTTTCTGCCGTACCTTACGGATTTCAAGGCTAAGAGGTAATTCTAAAACATTTCCTCTCTACGGCAAATTCTCCCTCAAACATTCACACTCTAGATCAGAGAGATGAGTGCTAGCGTTACACTGAATTAGCTGTATTTTGTTCAGTCTTCTTCATGAAGAATTCTACGCTGTACCCAATGCACAGTGAATGGTTTCATACACTTCAGCTTTCAAAGAAATACACAAAATCTTCCTTGAATAGGAGCATTTTTAAAAGATTTGTGACATCAGTACAAAAACAGTCACTTCCTCCATCCAAAATATTTGTCAGACCAAAAAATCTGGTCTTATGCAAACCAATTCTATGTTCTTACTAAATGAGAAATTACTGACTTAGATTTACTGCAAATAGAAAAATATACCTTGGCAGACAGATGAATTCTTAAGTTCTTCCTGAATTGTTTAAATGCATGTTTCTTCGGTAACCTTACAAACACTGGGAAAAGGGAAAGTAGGGGGACAGGGAGAAGAGGAGATGGAAGGTTTTAAAGAAACACATAATGAACGTAAATTATTCTTCAAATATAGGACTGTGCTGCTTTTGTGCAAATATAATTAACGTATTTGTGTGGCAAAAGCCAAAATACATCTATGTACAGAGCTGAGCCAATCTAAATGCTTGGAGCGGGGTTGTATATCAAAGCCTCTGCCTTCTACTATACAAAATTAGCCACAGTTTATATTTCAATACATGATACACTAACCACACAGAGTAATGAAGTTACACGGTCACACAAACTGACTGGATGATTAGAATGCTATGGTTGACTTCCGAGAAGTGAAACACTGCGATTTAGACATAAAAGATGCAGATAAACAGCAGATATCTGATCAGAATATTTTAAAAAATTCTTTATTTCCTGGCAGTATGAAGACTCTTAGAGTGAGAAACTGAGAAGAAAAATCATTATTTTAAAAACAGATTTAATATTATATATATATGGTATATAAAGATAGTTACAGGAGTGGGTAAAATCCATGTTATTTTGTTATTACTGCACATCTGGATAAAAGTTTTCCTGGGGACTGAAGAGATGACAATCAGCTTATTGCATCTCCGCATAGGAACCAGGTTTCAAACTATATGCAGTCAGATGAGTCACATGTTAATACCTATTACATGGAGTATGCAAGACTCAATTTTCAGTGATTCTTAATCATCTGGACACCCAATGTGGGGATCTAGTCTACAACTGAAATTTTCAAGCTTAGGCTTCGCTGCAGTTTCGCATTTGAAGGCATGATACAGAGATGAACTATGAACACTGAATTAAACACTTATTTAAAAGGAAAGTATGCTGTATTTTGATTTGTTATTTCTGTTTCACAATTGATTTTCAGAGCTTCTTAATTAATTTGTGAACTGGTCTTCATCTATGCCAGTGGGACAAAAACCTCATGTACTGCATGTTCAAGTCACTCCGAGTTTCAAAACAAGGTTGCAATGATAATTTCTTTACTCCACAAACTTTGCCTTGAACAATGAGATCTTGAGAATCCCGCAGCATCTGCAGCCTTCAGTTTAATGAAGCTTCCAGTCACTAATGCAAAAATGAAGTTCCAAAAGGAGAACTGAAATAATACCAGTTAAAGTCATGAACAAGAACGATGAACAGCAGAGCTGTTTATCGGTAAGGAACAT
The DNA here is from genome assembly GCA_030449065.1 of Oceanodroma leucorhoa. Classification (NCBI taxonomy): domain Eukaryota; kingdom Metazoa; phylum Chordata; class Aves; order Procellariiformes; genus Oceanodroma; species Oceanodroma leucorhoa. The sequence goes on along the minus strand of JASVER010000021.1, from coordinate 3,037,592 downwards.
CCAAAGCTTTTGATACAAGGAAAGTCGGACCTCTTGAACCCTTCCTCTCCTGCAGCTCATGGAACTCGGGAGAATTTAGGATGACCATAACAAGAGGGATACACTCCTCTGGCAGCAGCCCAGACCCCACTGAGATGTCATACCAGGAGGGTGAGATGTGTCCGCCTGATTTATGAAATAAAAAGCATTTGCCACGTAATTTACTTGGGAGACAGCACTTAAACCAACACTGGAAACTTGTTCAGGCAGGGTGAAAGCAGCTAATACTGGTTTTGTCCAAACCCTAGCGCTTAACCGCATCTTTATTAAAGGAGTTCTTGTACGTGTTATTTACAGTCTGTGTTCGATTTACTGTTTATTCCACCCAGAGGTACATTTTAATATGCAGCTTTACATCTTCAACTGACGGGAAGATTCTTCCAATTATCGATGGGACTTCAGTGCCAGAGCCTGACTTCCGACTGGATTCCCAAACAAGGGTCCAGAAGCAGCAGCATTCTTACCAGCCTCTGGCCATAAAAACTGCCGTACCCAAGGCAGCGCCCTACGGCTGTCCCTGGTGGCAGCACCTCCATTTTATCTCCCACATCTGAAGACAACCGGCAGGTTTAGTCATCCCAGCCGAATGAACGGGCAGATGTTGCCACCCAGCCCCAAACGTGCAGACGCATTTATGCTGGGACCACCGATGTCCCTGCAAGGTGTACCGTTCAAAGCTCCATCTGCGCAATTTGGTTTTATTGGCATMCTTAGGTATCAAAACATTGCCGTCGATGTCTCAGATCCTTCAGATAGATGAAGATAATTAAGCATTAATTGTATCTTCGAAGTACAACATGACCAAATATAAATACATGAAAAAGAATTAAAACATGCAAAAATTCCCCAACTTTTAAAAAGATTAATAATTCAAAAAATTTATGCTGGTGAGACTTCTGTACAAGCCACCAATTTTTACACGTTYTTCCAAGATCAAGAACTGTTAACAAGACACACAGGGCATAATAAAAGATGACTGGCTTCTGAATTATACTTTAAGAGAACAATGAACTGTTATATACCTTATTATTCCAAATTATTAATTTATAAAAGCTAACAATGTTTTTCAAAGCAATGACTAATATATTGCCATTCAGACACCAGCATAAATATTTGAATTGTATTTAACTTTCAAAAATTACTAAACRGATTGCTCATATAGTAACCGTCCATGGAAATAACAAAACTGATTTGCAAACTCCTAAGACAGCATCTGTAAGACAGCTCAAAATTAATACGTGTGTTTAAAGTAAAGGGTCATCATGAAAAATGCAACTTTTACAAGTTTCATCGTGCAAATTCAATTCTACTGGATCACTCGGATTTGGGCGGAGAAAGATTTTGCCACTGCGCTATAGTGATGTCTCACGTATCAAACGCAGGATTCCAATCTGCTCGTATGGTAACAAAAAAGATTAAATGGTCAGAGGTAAAAGTGTTTCTTACAAATAAAAATTATACAGCAATTTGTGGATACAATTAGAAAAAAATATTGGAAGCGATTACTGTCCAGATGACTTATGCTAGGCCACAAGACAAGCCATGGTTTGTACTTAGAAGTCATGCTCGTCTTTTCTAGGGCAGGGATGTAGCACTGAACTCGCTTCAGAACCTGCTATAGGTGTGTGAGCACCACATGGCTTCCACAAGGCATTTACAAACGTCCCTGTTAACAAATGGATGAGTCCATTGTGGAGAGAGTCAAGATGCTTCTGTCGTTGGCATAGAAGGGATCCGATGAACTCCATGATCTAAAGTAACAATAAAAGAAAAGTTTGGCTGACTGGGAACTTATGATCTAGAGGTGAGGAGAAAAGTCTATGAAAGCAGAAGATAAAAGTGTTACGAGATTAGGCAAAGGTAACTCTTCAAAAAGATTAATCTGTTAATTTAATGTAGGCACCTGCAATTCATTCAAACCTTTGAAAATAAACTGCAATTAACCATGTCAACTATGTAACCAACAATTCTAGAGGCACTATGAAGGCTACAATTTTATTTAGCCTAAGGTCATTCTAGTAAAGCCTTGTGGTACGCACAGCTAGCCGTGGTAACCCAGTACTGGTGTTCTAATGTTAAACATCCATGCTGTCTAAAGTTACGGGCAGGCAAAACTTATCTACAGCCATGAATCTATTTCATCCCTTACTGTTAAATTTCAGTTAAAATTTAAGGTATCAGGAAAATGACTTAACGTGTCACAGCTTTTGATTCAGATGGGATCTCGCAATGTCTCTCTCTTAAGGACAGATTACTGCTTAGGAAGAAATACTGTTCTGGGTTGAATAATATTATAGGACTGTATGTGAAAAGCTGAAAAATAGAAGGTTGGAAGGCAGGAAATCAAAATATGATGAACTTATCCTCCAAATTCGCCTCTGTCAGAAATCTGCTGTTTCTTTAGAACTTTTACATGCGATGCCTTGACACGAGTACCACTAATGGGAGATCCGAACAATTCAGTAATGAATCCTACTGTACAAGAATGTATGTGATCCAGCATTCTTAATATTTTAGTGACTGACAAGTTGACAGACAATTTAATGGAAGACAGACAAAAATGCATTTTTTCATACAACACCACACATTTTATATTCTAACTGGTGAATGAAGCTATAGAAAACACTTCTCGAATACATTTTACAAGCAGTAAATTAAGTACAGGAGACTATATTCCTGTRGCCCGCTACTCCAAGCATTTGTACAACTTTGATTCAATCAAAGTTTCTATCAAAATTTGATACCATGTTTGATTTCACGTGCAGTTATTGTATTTGACAGAATATCATATTTGACAGAGTATCAGGAGCACAGAATACAACACAAGCTAGCTACAGCAACATCATTTAAAATAGTGCTCTCACAGACAATGTATTTATAAGCATCACTTCATTCAACAAAAATAATTTGCAGCTACCTCCTGGCTGAATAAGAAGCTGTTTTATAAAGCACAAATACGCAAAAGACCATCCCGTTTGGGACTGCGCAATCTTCTGAAGACACCAGCTTTAGGTAAAAATCAAAGCAGCTCAAGCTCGTCAATAAAGGCTAAACAGTTTTACAAGCATTTTTAAATCACCAAATAGAGTTCTTAACTCTACCTTCAGCGTTTCACTACTTTTAACTGCCTCATGTGATTTAAGCAATTAGTAAATTAAAAAAAAATAAACAAAGACTTTCACATATTACCAGGAAAGTGTAGGGGAAAAAATAGTCTTAGTACCTTGACTTTTAGACTAGGTTTTAAGTGTCAATGCTGAGTGGAAGGAACTGAAGTCAATGAAGAAAGCAAATAGGACTGAAATTAAAAAAATGTCTTTTCTAGTTGTATTGTACAGAAATTTAAGTGAAACCAGAAGATGGTTCAGAGTAATTTCAACCAGAGGCGCAAGTAAAAACTACAGAACTTCAAGCCCTTAGTGTAGCACCAAGATAGTTTTGCATATTCATTACACATAATACTCACTTCTGTGTTATAACAACTCTAAAATTATTCCGCTAGATGGAACTTCGACTGAAAATTACATGAGGTAAGCAGACAAGAAACCTGAGAAAAAGCAGTCTTCAAAAAGTGCTTAATATTCTGTCAAATATGAGTTAGCTTCAATAAATATTTGTAAGTTCTTAAAGAAAGAAAAACTGAGTGGAAAGAAGAGGAAATTGTAAAAATGTAAATGCATTGCAGAAAATAAAACACAGAATACCTACCTTGTAAGACTACACGTTACTAAGGCAAATGTTAACTAAAAAGCTGCCCTAATTAGATAACAATAAATGAAAAAAAGTAGCATGAGAAGTTCCTCGTTTAGAAAGCAGTTTTACAGAGAAGTGGAAAAAAAACCCAAAAAACCTTAGAGCAAATGCTACCAAAATGTTGATTTTTAGACCAATTAAATGCTCACCTTGTAGATTAAAAATTCTATTAAATTGTTTATTTTATACATCATGCCCGCTTTCTATACAGCAAGAGTTTGAATTAAAAATGTACTTAATCATAACAGTTCATTTTTCATATAGAATGAAACATTTTGCATAATCATACCCCAGATTTGTAGAAACGTTGAATAAATTTCAGAAGCAAGCCAGAAGAGAGAAGCTGACTGAAACCACAGACAGTGTTTAACACAAGAGTTCAAAACAGAGATGTACTACATACCGAGTCAATACCTAAAGGCAGAATCAGAACTGACAAAGCTTGTCAGTGAAAATTACACACAAGATTTTATACTGAATGAATTAAATCACAACCTTTAACCAAAAGAGACAAAATTGTTCAAATACAAAATGAGTTTCCTTGAAAATGTGTGAAGTGCAACTTTTTCAGGTTTGCCTTTTGACCAATGAAGGACATGATAACATTCAGGGACTCAGAGATTATGATGTACAAAAGACTATTTTTATTTCTACCCCCAAATATTTCCACGTTTGTTAGCTATCCCTCTTTATCTGGAAATGGGGAGATGGCACGTTAGCAGATTTTGTAAAAGCTTTTCTCACAGTTACGCTGACTGCAAGAGCAGTATTGCTCCTTAGACGTATTCGATTAACGTGCTTTTATCCCATTGAGGTTGTTTCGCATGTGGTTTGTGAAGGAAAAAGTTTTATTTAGCACATACTTTGGAATGGCACACATGATTTTGACAATATACCTTCTAGAACCGAAAAAACGTTTAAAATTCTTAGAACCTGAAGGCTCTGTTCTGTCAATTACTCTGATTTTAGAAATAGATTATAAAAGTTATACTACAAAAATATTTCATCTTCATATCAATCAATGGCTGAAAGACTTAAAGACTGTCCTTCTAACAATGAAGTTATATTTAAGGGGGGGAATGTGAGCCTTTTGTATACCTTCAGGAGTAATGCAAGCTCCAAGGTAAATATTTGGAGGTCGTACATCAAGAACCAAAGGGAAAAGTCTTTCGACTTTACAAACAACTCCTGATTCGTGAAGGCAAAAAAAAAAATCATAAAAAGGAGAACAAAATCAGCAGCAAGGCTTGATTTTCTGAAGAGAAGAATGTACAAATCAAGAAAAATTACGATAGATACAACACAAGAACTTGTAGTAAGCCAGACTAAACGTTTTAACAGAAATCTCTTGAAAACTGTTTTTCCCCCTTCCCATCCCAAAAGAAAGCACTGAGAAAGAAACAAATTAATCTTTCAGGATGAAAAAAGTACAATAAGGAGTTGCATTTCCTACTTAAATAAGCAAAACCTGCAGCTGGTTTGCTAGATATCTATTGCTGCAGGCTCATCAGGTTCCAGTTTATAGGAGAATCGTCTGCAGCAAAGGCTACTGAGAGAAATGCCACACCTGTTGACCCGGGTTGGACTACATCTTCCCATTAGTCGTTCCAGCATTCTTCTAACAGATGTGCATGCTGTTTCCCCATCTGAGAAGCAGCACATGGAGTCCAAGCAGTTGATACCTGAACCTGCCTCAGTAAGCTGGAAGGAGGAAAAAAAAAAAAAAAAAAAAAAAAAAAAAAAATTAAAAAAAAAAAAAAAAAAAGGAAAAATCAGTACTTACAGATTCTAGCAATGAAGATGTTATCAGAAAACACTCAGGAAAAGCAGGTTTTCTTAAAGTTAGAGTGTTGAATATTTTTCAATTTTATAGGACAACTACAATGATGAAAAACATTACCATTTCCCTCCCTAAGGACAACAGACACTAACATTTGATCTTCCCAAGGTTTGAATGGAGCCTCGGTGAGCGTATGGAAATCGTTTAGCACCATCTCTGCTTAACATTGGAAATAAACTGGTTAGCAATTCTCTGCATTACAGCTATAATGAATCTCTGGAGCAGTGTCATGCAGTTTAAGCTGTGATGCCTTGATTAACCTCAGCAGAGGTACAACAATTTAKACAAGCTGCAGGTCTGCCCTATTTTAAGGAAAATCTATCAAGAGAAAGCTTCAGACCAGGGCTGCAGAATACAATGCAGAAACCTGATCATAARTAACAATTTTTCCTCAAGTGTAGAATGCAACTTCCTATAATAATTTACATTACATCACTACCACAGATAACCTTGGCTTGGTGAAGAACAAAAGCACATTCCTGATTTCGTGAATATCTTTTATCTAAATGCAAACAAGGCTGATATTAGAAAGGTTCAGTCACGTTCAWGCCAGCATGAAGAATAATTCAACATTAGCATAATAAACTTTCCACTGTTCATTCTTCGTAGGTGAGAAAAAGGCCCAAACAAAATGAAAGCAGTAATACAGAGATGTATGGGTTTAAGTTAAGTGCCATCTATCAGTGTGCTCCTCTATATTATTTTTGCACACTAGTCAACCGCAGCATAACTAAAATCTAACTGAAATCTAGCACTGCTGGAGAGAGAGTATCTAAAACTGGCTTCAGTATCTTTCCAAAAGGTAATAAAGATGTGAGGTGTGGGGATGCTTTTTAATTTAATTTGAAACTCTGCATGAGAGCACCCTGTCAAACAAATGCTGAACACACAGGCTAAATTTAAGCATCCATTATCCTCACCTCACTCTCAGACACCAGTGAATGAAGAAATCTGGGAGGAGGCATCTTAGTCTATGATAGGACAAAGCTCACKTAAGAGCTTCCCCCAACTTTTCACCGTGTGACCAAAGGTCGCTGACTCTCGTCTAAAGACTTTGGTTTCCAACCCCAATTTCTTTCATGCCACCCACACTTGCCCAATACCGCAAGGAAAGCAAAGAACCTCAGAGTTCCCTATGGGAATGGTTTACTGTGAGTGGACATATTCCCTCCTAATCCCCCAAAACAGGCAACTGGACAGATTACAGCTTCATAACAGAACAGTTCCTATACTACAAAAAARAGGCAGCTAACAGAAACAAGAGGCCTTTGGAAATCCAAGAGAAAAATCCCAACTGGTAGGAGAAGGAGGGAGCACACAGGTACTACTGGTGTTTCCATGCATCYTCTCCTATGCCTGCCCCCTCCTCAGCTCTGTTCCCCATTCCCCATAGTCCGTCCAGATCTTCCCGTCACACCGCTTAACGTGACGCTTACAGGACTGTCAGTTAGCAATTGTATGAACTTACAGAAAGCATGACACACTGAAACCCCTGACTCAGTTGCTGCACCTCGGAGGCCATGAACGAGCGCAGGCAGAACACATACTTCTGACTAACTCGCACTCATTTGGGAGGTCTTCTGGACACAAAATGAACATTTACTATGACAATGAACTTCTGTAAATGCCTGAGAGACAGGAGCAGAAGCACTGCAACTGACAGGTCTAAAAGGGGTTTTGGTTAAAACAAAACCACACCTCAACAGAGCCTGAGTCCCTGATCGCTCTTATTTGATGGTCACAATTCACATCTGGTCACAATTGTACTGTCACAGAAGACACCGTAATTAGGAACGGCACAATTTGCGGCACTGCACTGCAGTACTAGCAAATATGACCTTCACAGCCACTTCATACTGTGCTCACAGTGTATCAAGACAAGAAATTACAGAGAGCAGAAGGAATTCTTATTAGGAGGTCAGAAAGCAAGCTCCCTGCTGCATATGCAGTGATCTTCACAGTTGTGTTCACAGCAATACACAACAAACTCTCAACGTTCCTACAATTATGTTTTCAAAAATAATATTTAGTCTATCCATTATCTTGAAGCAGACCAAGTAATACATTTAAAGTTACTGTAAAAGGTCCTATTACAGTGGTTGTATGTAGGATCAGATGGACCAGACATTTTTCTTCCCTAGAATCTGCTGACCTGAGAGCTAGCAGTCCTAGATATTATTCAAAGACTGGCAGAAAGAGGAATCAAGAGTAACCCAAACTAGCTTCCAAGGAGTGAACCCTCAAGCTCTGGATTTTGGAGGGCTGGTGTCTCTTCTTCTCTACAATCTCCTCTGTTCTTCTCAAGTTAGATACTCACAAAAAGCTAGGACCATGCTTGAACGACAATTTATGGAAAAGTTAGTATTACCCTTTTTTAAAAAACGGCAAACGTGACCTTACATAAGCCTGGAAACAACATTTATGTTTTATCAAACTCACAGTTAAGTGTAAAGTAATACTGGGAGAGCATTAAGGACAACATAAATTCAATTTTATGTGTAGATATATTGTGTATCACTGCCTGGTGAACATGGATTTTTATATTTAGATCCACTACCTGGAAGGAAGATACTTGTATTATGCTAAAGGGTCCCTTTTCTCACTTTTCCCTCTGTGGCGGACAATTATGATGATACTTTGATGTAAAAGTAAAASCTGGCATGGTAAGGCAGTAGAGCATAATGGTCTCTGAAGACCTGAAACAAACCCTCAGGAAACAAAAGGCCGGAGAAACAATGCTTTAAAAAAAATGAGTAAGTGTAGAGAAATATCTGATATTATTCATATTTGGGCTGCAAATAAAGTATTTTCATAAGGTAAGATCTGGGATCACAATAAACATAATACTTTATATGATAATGGCCCATTTCATGTAATAAATCAAAAAGCAAGTGAAGTGCAGAATTAAAGAATGATTCAGCTTGATAAGGAAAAAAAAAAAAATCAAACCCACATACTATGATGCAAATTTTCTTGCAGATACCAAAAATATGGGTATTTTGGAGATGGCTCCATGACTGTCTCTATATGATATATATAAATTTATATACACACACACATTAGGGTAGAGTGGGAGTACTACCTAGTGAACGTAAGAACTGTCGGGTAGGCTAGATGGATCTAGCAGTTGCCTATTGTCCTCCCCTCTGTGCCTGCTTTCAGCAAAGTCACATGCTGAGCTGGCTGAACCCTTATCTTCTTCCATCTAGAAGGACAGAAAAGCAACAAATCTTACAAAGCACCATGCTTGCATTGCTTTAAAACAGTTACCATTTTTATATGAACTTTCATTTTACAGATCTGTTCTTGAGAGAACAAGGCGTATTTACAAGGTAAAGAGGCAATTCTTTCAAGTTAATCGGTGGATCAAACACGGTGTATCAGTGCACAAACATTAGAAGTGTTCGGTCTTTTTGCGCACCATAGACTACAAAAGGGGAAAACCCAACACATTTGAAATCTATTTCAAATTTTCAGATTTTGGTTTCAGATTTTGGAGTTTTATTTGTCTTCCCCCTTCTGATAGAAAGGACCATTTCAGTTTGTTTGTCTTATTACAGGGTATTCTATATGCCATAAGACAGACATTTCAACTAAACRTTTAATCACACTGAAATATACAGTTGGGACTTTGCTGAACCGGAAATGTATTTAATCCTGTACATCAAGTTAAGAGCACTGCAGCATACTTTCCTGAGCCCAGGTCCTAGCTGCCAACATGTCTGATGCCAAACAGACGTTTCAGAAAATATGAGATGGTTATTAATATTCCATAATTAAGTTAAAACTTGCTCCGTACTGTAAAGCTCACTTTCTTTAACCCTTAACATACTGTATATCCAAAACACCAAACAACCATATTTAAAATTTTAAAAGACAATATAAGAATGTTGACATCTAACAACTTCACTGGCACTTACGATTTCAACATTTTTTTAGTTTTTCTACTCTTCATCTCTTTAAATCAAATAAACCTACAAATGCCAAATTATTTCGTTATTTCAGGTAAGTACATATGTGCACTTTTGTGACTGAATACAAAATAATCTATTCTTCTCAGATTTGTTCTCTCTTCCTGCGATAGCTTCTATGGATTAGCTAACAGATCAGCACCACACTATGCTAATGCAATATACAAACCTGTAAAGGAAGAGATTACCCTTGTTCAAAGTTTAGCATATTAAGATGTTCTGGTATACTTCRCTAGTGCAAATGCATGTTTGCACTTGAATAGTCTTCTTGGAAATTATACGTTCCTTACAGAAAACATATGCTGTAAAAGGAACAGAAACCTGTCTGTTCTCAACTTCCACACAGCTGGGCTGGATCAGATATGAAAGCTATTAGGAGGCGAATCCTATGAAAGAGTAACTAGAGGAAAAAATACAGACAAGTAACGAAGGCTGTAAAGCCAGGGCCAGGAGTTCTGGAGACAGCTAAAGAAAGCAGATCTGTACGGAGATGAAGGGAAAACAAGGCAACAACAGACTCATGGGCCTATAGATGGGGAAAGAACAGGTCTTGGCTGTGCTAAGGCAAATGCTACAGTCTGAGAGTCCCAGATATAACGTTACGCACTGACAGCCTTCCCCTGCAAATAAAAACCTTTTTTGTGTTTTACATTTTCCTAGTATTGTGTACAGTTGTAACACACTGTCCAAAGGTAAAAACTCTATAAACGTAGTTAATCCCACCAGTAACTAGAATTAAAACATCTGTCCGAGCAACACTTCTCACATGTGGCTTAAGATTTCTAACAGTTCTTATAAAGCGCAGAGACATGTATACATACATACACACACAAAACTTTGTTTATAAAGAAAAAACTGAAATGAGACACAATGGGGCCCAGTTAGTATCCTAAGATACACATTTCACATGTTCCAAGAACAGGAGAGACAGCTACAGAGGAAAGAAGTAGTACTCAGTCAGCCTCCAGTTAAGCATAAAGCCTGTACCTGACCTGTGCTGCCTGATTTCCCCTTCATCCCAAATTGCAGAAGTGACAGTAAAGTTCAGAGGCAAGAGTTTAACAGGCACACACAAGACTGCATTTCTGACTTACAGGAATCACACGGACACTTCAAAAGACCCCCCTCAAAGCTCTTAACTGTACATCACAAATATACATAATATAAATGTGAACTTTTTTGCACACTGTGAAGCCTATAGACATAAAAATTGATTACAACGTCATACTTGTCTTTTAATTGGCATTCATAAAGGTATTCTCCTTTTGTATATCAACAGAACAGTAAGCACATTTACAGAACAAGGCATAGCTCAGTTTAACCTGGTGCTATACTCCTTTCGAGGTTTTGAATACATATTTAACAAACAACAAAAAACTGCCAAAGCCCGTTCATCAATCTACATGCATTCTGCAGTCACAAAGGATGCAATTACTGGGTGGGCACGGACAAATGAGGTGTGACAGAATTAGCTGCTTGCAGCTACATTCACCCAGCAGCTGTTTTGTTTCATGTTCCTACAGTTTTCTTTGCTTTCTCCGCCCTACTGCTTTTGGAAAACAGCTGCCCTGGACAGAAACTAACCCATGGTCTTCACTCCAAATTAGTTTTTATTTAGTATAGTGAAGTAAGTAGTTTCCACCTATTAACTGATTTTCTTTTTTACTGTTTTAGGTAAGGATCCTCAGGATAGCTTCCAAACTTTGTCTGAAGACTGCAAATAAAGAACTAGCGAAATCCGAATCGTTGTTTCTTTCTTGTTGCACTTTACAATTTCAACTGCATAGCATAAGGCACTCAGTGCTTGTATTTCAGGTACCTTATTATTAGATACTCAAGTGTAAAAATTCTGACATGCAAGAGAATTGGATTTGCATAATCATTTGTTACTCATGGATAAAACAAATTTCCCATTTTTCCAACCCCTTCCCTAAGTGTAATATGAAGAAAATCCCCTCAAGTTAGCAAGCATTCTCCTGTTTTTAGTATTTTAATAACTACAGTGCTGCATTCCTAGACAGCTTTATTACTCTTTCACCATCCAGGTGCACAACCCTTAAAACCTGTTTAGTTTTGGAAAGTTTAATAGAATCTTTTGTTATAAAACCTTTGGTGTAGGTATGATGCACCACAYAATTCACTTTAATAATTCAGTGAGAAAACAGAGGTTTACCGGAAATATATTTATCCAAAGTTTTGAAAAGTTAACCTATTTACATGACACTGATAAACTAACAATCTTAAAAGCTAACTTGTAAAAGCTTTTGCAGAGGAATCTCCCCAATGTGTTGCTAAGTTTACTAGAATTCAAGAGGTATACTGTAGTTTGCCTGTTTTAAAGCTACCAAGTGCTGAATTTAAAACAAAACCRAACCACCCCACCACTACCTCCTTGGGGTGTTTGGAAATCTGAACTGTTTCACAGTGGGACAACTAACAGCTAAACACAGCAGCCRTTTCAAGTTTTGCCTTGCAAAGGTATAGCACACTCTCAGAGGAGAYACAAAGCTTTTCTCTCCCCCCTCCCCGCCTCTTTACAAAAGGCCTTGTATCCTCTGTTTCGATTAACCACTCAAAACTCTCTGCTAATTGTTTACAATGTCAGCTTCCTGTCTCCTACTGTCCCTCAGTTAAACAAACGGCAACTAGGTCCCAAAAATGTAGGTTGGTTGGTTCTCCTAGCACCTATTTGCATGTTCTTAAACAACACAGTCACCTTAAAAAATATTTAAAAGGAATCAGTTCTTTGCATTAATTCTTGCTATAGAATAAAGAAGTAGATAAGAGTGGGATAAAACATCAAACAGGTTGAGACATTATTGATGCATATAAATGTTTTAGTCTTACAAATGAAAAATCAGCATTTAATAGCATTTCATGTGCTGAACTCAGTGCATTTGAAGAGTTTCAGAATCATAACGGTTCACCTACACAGGCACATGTACGCTTTCATTATTTTTGAATAATTTTCTAGGACTTTGTAGCCAAATGCCTTTAGGAATATGTACCCATACACATTGAAAACAAACAACACTCACTTTATAGATGCACAAAACAAACACAAAAAGCCTTAGCCGCACAAGTGTATGTACGCACCCAAACTTAAAACATTTTCTGCCCTTTCAACACAAGTGAAAGCAAATTAAAATGGGCAAACAACTCGCAAGAAATTGCTGCCTGAAATATATGGACCTTCCTGTCAYGGCCTTATGAAGCTGAAATTATCCAACATGCAAAAAGCACTGTTAATTTTGATCATAAAGAAATTAAAAGCATTATAACCATGCTAGAAACTGTGATTATTTACAAATGGATGCAAGAAGAGCTAGATCTGTATTCTGAAAGTTGAGCATCATGCTAGGGATGTTTTTTCCTAAAAAAAAAGCACGTCCAACACATGCCACTTAGGAGAAGCATTTGGCTCAAAACACAGAGCAAAGCCAAGAAATAACCAAACTGAATGTATCTGCACTACAGGTATTGCCCTCTCAACCCACTAACATTCATGCCTCTTCCCATCTCTCTCAGCACTGGTTAGTTCACCTTCAGCATGCACAAGAGTTGATGAGGAACTGTCCCTCCTACTCTACCTAATTTTGCTCAGCTGATTCCTTGCCCTGGACAATGGCTGCAGTGCGATGAACTCGTCACTTAAAGCAACTCTGTTGGAGTACATCTACAATTGGACAGAGAAGGGATGGAACATACATGTCAGTAAGTAGCAGCATTAATTTTCTAAGAGAAAGACACAGGACAAGACACTGTTATTTAAGTGGAATACACATCATATACAGAACACAAGCCTGGTACCTTCAGGACAGCTCCTGGGATCATCACAGCCAGTTATTGTTTGGTAGGACCATTCTTAAGCGTACCTTAGCTTTCATACTGAAAAAAAAGGGCCTATACACTTTTACATCTATACTTTACCAGACAACTTTATTCAGTATTACCTTCTGCCCTCAACAGTGCTGTGATTCATATTTACCTGAGGATTTATACTTTGATTCAGATTCACCTTACTGTTCACTTCCTCCTATATGATTCTGTAACAGACTTATAGTCAGAAATTACCCAGAAGCTACTTCAGGGCAACAGACCAATGTCAAACATAATAAGATGGATTTTATTTAAGGCCAGCAAAAAAAYTTGGAACACAGAAAAAAAAAATTACCCATATGCACCCTAAGTGCGTTAAGGAAGGTAGAGTTAACCAAACTCATCCCTCTATAAAAGTCAACTCATGCTGGCCTGTCAAATTTTTATTATAGTGACTGCCCAAAATGGAACAGACAGATTTTTTTTTTAAGTTATTGTGACACAGAACAATATTTACATTTAAGAGTTTATCTTTAGCAGAATTTCTCAAGTGTTTCTCCCTCATACCAGTTAAATTTCTTTGTTCTCTTATGAGTGAATTAGCTACATGTAACATCAAACTGATGAGAGACAGATTGACTGTTGATGCTATGACCCTATACTAAATAAAAGATATAAAATTAAGTTGCTTATATTGTCAGTAGAGTAAGACATATGCCTACAGATACAGTGAATTCAGAGCACTAAATTGGGTAACTTGCACAACTAGTGTGTTCCTAGTTTCTGAAAGATTAAAACAATAAGGGCAAACATTTTCAGCTGAGAAACCTGTGTTTTGCTCACTGCTCCTGTGAATATTTTAAAATTTAAATTATGGGGGTCAGAAACAAATCACTTAAATAGCTGTGATTTAAAAAATTACTAGTTTTTTAAAAATTTAAAAAAAACTAGTTCATGTAACAATTTCTCTTGCCCAGATAAAAAACATAGTAACTGTAAACTAAACCTTTTCTTTCCTTCAATATGCAAATATACTTAGTTCTACAATTAAAAATGAATAATTAAAAATATTCAGTTATACAGAGGGTGCACCTACACTACGAAAAATGCATTTAAAAGGGCAAAATACAAAGTTCCACATTCACTCTTTGAATGACTTCCACAGAAAAATCCTTAGCTTTTAGGACAAAGAGATTCTACAAACTCATTCTATCTGAAAGTCAGAGTCTTCTCCTCTGCTTYGAAACTGAAAGAAAAATATTTATGAGAAATTTTAAACAAATCTAATGAGGAATAATCATGAAAGAAGCATCCTGTCACTCCCTGACAATAAATGTGCTAAATTGGTCATCTGTTCATCTTCACTTATGTCTACTTCCTCACTACAAGAATAGCCAATGAAAGTCAGTGGGGCTGATTGTCCCATTAAAAGTAAGAGTGGGGAAAATCTCAACAGATTAAACCTCAAGAAAGCAACAAACAGGTGCCTTCTTTTCGCAAATACATTTTTAACTATGATTTCATTATCAGACACGCAGAGAATCCACTGAATGGCTGCTGAAGCATTTCTGGTCAAATCAGATTTTAGATACCTCAAGTTTGCAATACCAGGAATTAAGTGTTTTCAGAAAAAGAAAGCATTTTGGTAAACATAGACCCTAACACTACACTGTCAAATGGCAAAGTAGAATCGGAATACAGGAGAAAAAAAACCCCAAAACATTACTAGTAGAGATGCACAAAGCAAAGTCCCCACGGCTACGAATCAAGCTACAGCCACAGGAAAGGCGTTAAACATTCATCAAGATTCTTTCTTAAAAATAAGAAGTCCGACTGTGTCCTTGAYGACATAACTGCAATGGAAGCAAACTGAACCCGGAAATTCTTTAGAATTGATTCAGAAAGCAAGAGAATGCAACAAGAAATAGATGGATAAGGCTAGGGAAAAAAGATGCGGGGTTTTTGATTTTTAATTCAAGCACTTTAGGAACATGAGAAACCTCAACAACCATACCGATACACTGCCAATAGAAACAGTTGATGTACAGGAGGGAAGGGAAGTGTTCAATAAATATTGCCACTAGCTTCTGAAGGAGAAAAAAAAAAAAAGGTAACTAACTATCATTACCTATAGAATTTCTCCTAAATCAAGACTCTCTAATCCAAAAAGTGCAATAACATGCAATCAAGAGTCTTATCAGGTCTAGTTGAACAGTTTTCTGAAAGCTCGTTGTTATTTACCTTGGCTGCCAGCTACCGAATTCCAAGACTGGAAAAAGCAGCTAATAATCCAGTTTTGAAAAGGGACTAATGGGATATTCTGGCTAGCAATAGGTTTGTCAGCATGATGTTGATCCTAGGCGAATTAAGAGAATGTCTCACATGGATTTTTTTAACGCACAAATTAGAAGGGTGATATAATTTAAGTAAATCAACATGCACTCACATCAAAGTAACTACAAGGTTAGATGCTAAAGGTAACAGTACTGATGTAATAGAGTTAAGAGTTCTGTATGACACATAGCTCAGTGTAATCTGAATTAAGCAACTAGGACACCATAAAATCAGTATGGCACCCAAACGGACTAAAAACTGCTAACAGGTTTCAGAACATAACTGTATATGGGATATCTTTGTCAACTGGATTCTTCATCCACTTTCACTTTTTTTTTTGGCCCTATGCTATTTGACCTCTCATCAATGACCTGGAAGAAACCAACATAATCACTTGTAGATGAGAAAAAGATGCAGAAGGTAACAAGTTATTGATGTATATTATTTTGTAAACTGAATACAGCTGGGGGATTAATTATTTCCATACTTTGCACTGATGTATGCTGTGCTGGAATAGTGCGTCCACTAGTGAAATCCAAAATTCAAGATGAGGTTGAGGAATGGTGAAGATTACAGGAGAAAAACAAGAATCATTAAAAGACTGGAAAATAACCTTTTTGACAGGAGATGCAAGTCCAATCTACTTATCCATGAGAAAATTAGCTTGATCACAAATCTAACCGTGAATGAAACAAAAAATTGTTACTAGAAGGYTTTTCAGTTCAGCAGAAAGTATAAAAAGGTAAAATGCTGAAAACTGAAACCAGAGACAGTAACTATCAGAACAATGGGTCAGGATGATCTCTCCATAACTGTCACAAAAAAGAAGAAAACACTCAAACATAGGTGAGATTTACCTAAAAGACAGCCTAATTTCAACAGAATGACTTCAAGGAGGTTTTGTAGCCTGTGTCAGGCAAAAGGGAGATTCTATTATCACAGCATATCTTTAGACCTCTTCTATGAATTTATGAAAATGCCACATGGGTAATTATCTTTCATTACATAATCAACAGTCAWATACATGGCGTATGATATGATCAAGATTTAAGAAATACTAATTAAAACAATTCCTACTAAAGTAATTTTTAAAATTATTGTTTTCATCACATTTTAAAGAATATTCAGTGCCAATTACAGTTGAAGAGAGAGCTTCTAATACCTTGACAAAAATGAGAATAAGTTACCATCTTTAATGCAGTACAAAAATGTGTACTATGAACCTCCCATACAGTTGCAAGTTGAGATGCAAAAGATTGAGTGACCCCTTTATATATAATTCTACTATTGTTAACATCAATCACAAACATAAATGTTATTTCCTTGTAAAATGGTGTCCTCATTTTTGTAATTTTAAATTAACAATTATCTTTGAAATGTGAACACTTATGCATTAAACATAACAGCAATGTAAGAGGATAATTAAATATCACAGGAAAGTAATTAGTTTACAAGACAGATTTTCAACAAACGTGTTCTTTTAACTATTGATCAAGTTGGATACAAAATTGTAACGTTACCTGAGCTTTTTCAGTACTTGTTGGTTGTAGATGTCTGTACAACACTTTCTTCACAACATCAAGAAACAAACAAGCAACCACTATGAGGATTATGGCAAACCAAGCAGAACCACTTGACAACAGTTGAACAAATACAAAGTACATGTCCTGGGTATGTAAAAATGGCCTGAAAAGTTAAAAAAGTGGCAATTACTAAAAAGGAACTTCTAGAACAAAAGTACAGCACAGGCAGGCTCAAGTGTGTCTTATTTTACATCAAGCAGCAAGTCTCCCAGGATGCAGAGTTACGTTTGCATGGTGTCCATGAAGAAGTCCAGCAATCTGCTGGAACTGACCTGCAAAGAAACTCTGGGGAAGGAGGGTACCAAACTTTGTAGGGAAACGTTCTGGTTTAGTTTTAAATTGTGTTGCAGGAAATCAATCACCATCCTATCCTTCCAAGACCCCAAAATACAAGCAAAAATACATCACTTTACTGACTCAAACCCCAGCATCTTMACTTCTGTTGCATTTACCTATTACACAGCACCTTTGGGAACAAAAGGGTTTTTGTTTGTTTTAAAAACAAAAATGCCTTTATAGTCACAGGCTGTCAGACACAAGTAACTTCTGTCCTTGAGCAMAGGACAGCTTAACAGCATTGCTCAAATTTCTAAAAGAATCACCAAAAGTGARTGGCTGCTCTAGGTTTAAAAATTTATTTTCTGACACCTGTCACAAAATTCAGAGCAACATAGTAGAACATAATACTTCAGTGTTTTTTCATAGCTTCATCTATCATATGTGCTATAGAAAGGAGAGGGGGGGGAAAAAAAAAAATCACTCACCAGATAATTCCCCCATAAAACAAGGAGAATATGAAATAAAATACAATGGATCCCCAAGTAACAAAATGGTTTATCCATGTCCAGAAGTGAGTTTCTAGTGCCATCTAAAACAAAGATAACTTCAATGAACTTCCTTTTTCCCCCACTTCACAGAAAGTGATAAATACTGGTCTGAATGTACTTATGAACTTCCAGCTCAAACACTAAATATTGTTGTAACACGCAAACAAAGAAAAATTTTAATCAACATTTAAACCAAACATAAATATCACTTATCTGGAATCCTCAAGAATCAATTACTTCTGTATAACTTTTGAATCAATTTTAAATTACTGCTCTATTACATATTTGCCTATATAACCAAGCACAGAGAGTAATTAGTGTAACATCATACCTTCATCGTAACAGTTATAACCATAACGGTGAAGACCAAAGTACCAAATGTCCAGTTTCCAAACATCTAAGAAAACAGCAAGGCAAAAATCATGGAAGAAAAAAAATCAGTTAAGAGCATTCACGGTAAGTTAGATTCTCCTCAAGTCAGCTGTACTAATGAAACAAGTCTGTGGACATAAGCTTGTAACAACTAACATCATGAAAAAGCAAGAAGGATACAACACAAACTACTAGAGAAAAAATACAGCTTATGATAAGAGCAAAATTAACAATCCACAAGTCATCTTCCTTCTTGATTCAAAACAAATCACCACAAAGGCTACATGAAGTATGAAGAAAGTCCAAAACAGTAACATGAAATGATAGGAAAATGAAGATATCAATTTGATCAATTAAGTGTAAGCATCCAATAGAAAGCAAATATTGGGTGGAAGGTATTCACTTTAACGTAAGTGCAAAGCACTTTGAGTTTAAACATTTCCAGATCATTTTCAACATGCAGCATCACCTGAAAGTTCACTTTTTACCCCAAGCACAATTTTACAATTCAAAAATAATGGTGCCATTGTATTTTTCAAAGAAAATTCTAAGGAAAAGACACTTTGTTTCAAGGCTAATAAACACAAAATTAAGCTTCAATTCTAAAACACTGTCACTTTTGTATTCTCTTGCCCATGTAAATKAAACTATCAAAACTCTGAACAAGTTCTACAACAATAAAATCTCAGCTCTGACAAGCAGGGATGCTGAGTTTGTAATCTATCTACACACATGCTACTCAGACATTCTACATTCTGCCATTCTACAACAGGTCCAACTGCTCTGCTCTTGTAAGCAGTCCGGGTGCTAAAACTGAAGACATTGCTGTTTCATAGCTATTTTTGCCACTGACATACTGAACAATGACCAAACCCTCAACTCAGTATTTACTGGTAGCAAACTAGGCAAGCAAGGAGAAAGGTACCACATGCAGACAGGCGTCATCCTAGAGTCGATTTGTTAGTACAAAGCACAGAGGCACGAAACTGGGATTCGCACACAGTTGTAGTCCTTGTTACAGAGCTCTGACAAAAAAAAAAAATCTCAGTAGTCTGATGACAGATCTCACAACTGCTTTTCTCATTTTTACACAAGGTACAGAACTGAGGCAGCCGTGAGTCTGGATTTACTGATAATTTTAAAGATCTTTGTCGTAACATGTCTTCTGAAGCCTTCTGTTTACTTTTCACACCAACAGTAACRTTTAAACAAGCAACATGCTTGCTGTTAACTGCTGCAATAATAATCTTGAAGTAAAATTAGACTACYGCTCCTGAGTGACCTGTGAAAGAAAGTGTCTTTGCTAACACTGCTCTCAATGGTCACAGAGTTAGAATGCAAAACATGAACAGGTTCTTGCCACCATTTTATTTTTGAACACATTCATACKGTGGATGCTGCATCTTTTAATCCTGTGAAGTAACAGATACAATATTTTGTATCTCCTCCTCTTCTAAACTCTTACCATTTGCCTGTTAGGTTTCAATATCTGACGACATGCACAGCATGAAAAAGGGGGGAGAAAAAAGAACTAAAAGATCAAGTTGTTGCACAATGTGTTGAGGTAAGCCTAACAAACCACGGCATTAACAAATTATTTACAATCTCTTCTGTTCTGCTTTGCTCCAAACTGAGAACTCGGAATGAAAGTGTGAGGCCTTGCACCGACAGTACCCTGTATCACACTTTCGCACAAAGTGGTCACTTCTTGAGGACTTATTACAAGAAAGCACTTCAGCAGTACACGAGTTTCTCTTGCCCTTARCTTTGGCTTTTTCAGGCACACATTAAATTTGCAACATCCTTTACGCACCGCAGGTATTTTACTGCAACACACAGTTCTACCAGTTCCAATAACCATCTTTTAGCAACCACAGAGAGGTAGAGAGTAACTCCAAATAAATTCTAAGACTTTTTTTWTAAGTCACATCACAGAAAACATGAGAAGCCAAAGGGCATCTGAAAGCTTTATTTCCAGTATGCTCATTCACTAAGTATATTTAAAAAATCTTGAGGTTAATTTATACAAGAAGCCATTAAAAGAACCTTCTCCATAAAGTCTACATTAACACACTGATCTAGACTTACAGAAYACAATCTGTTCCCCAAACTAAACATTTGTCACTAAATACAGTGAAAAAACTCTGTTCCTGCCTTGTGGACGTTTACTAAGCAATTTTGAAGCGAGGTGCTTTGACTAAGACAGATGCACAGAAACGCACTGATTCATAGTGTAAAATTACTTCATTAGAAGAGTACTGAAGGTCCTTTACCAATTCACAAGTACTTCAAAGTCACACAGCTTGTAACAAATGACAAGAGAGGACACACTCATACCTCAGTTGTAAGAGACATTTTAGTCTAAAGCACAACTATTTTAACGTTCTTACCAAACACCTCATGATRCAGCTAGCTGCACCACTCCCCCTTTATTGCTCCTTCCTCTGCAGGGATGGCTAACCACCAGTTCACATGCTCTCTGATTTTAGTCACTCAAGGCAGTTCTGGCCATTGTCTGTACATCGTTACATGGAAACCCTTTTTTTTGGCTAAAATTTCTGAGCGCATGCCCACTCCCTATCACCAGGTGACCACTGTGAATACAGCACGATGCTATTTTTGTACCTTGTGCCATAACTTGCAACTCTACCAAGCACTACACGAGAATCAGCAAGCACTTCATGTCAGTAGTAAGAATGTCATAATGAGAGAAACAAATGTATTTTTKCATCATTACTCATAAAAGTTTTATGAGACAAAAATCAGTATCTAATTGTTCTAAATTGGGTTAACTAACTGAGAACCAGGGAAAGTGAGGGAGCAGACTTGTAATGGTTTCGTCCAAGCTTTTGAGTTTTTTGCATATCATTTTTCCTGTTAACTTCAACATCTTTAAAATAGAAAGTGTCAAATTAGTATTTGACAATTTCATTAAGTTATTGTCTTAAAAACATTTCTTGAATAAAAAGTCTAATTTAAGCAGCTTGGATGACTTAATTTTTAAAAATTCTGAGTAATTAAAATCATACATTTTCAGGAGAAGTTTTAAGACTTTTGGCAACTTTCAGATTTAAGCCTAATTTCATAACAGATGTTAGAGGCAGGCCATTGTCTGACACTGCAATTAAGTCCAACTCAAAATGAGTTTTGAGTGAATGAATATAAATTCTCATTTGCTGAATTTACGACATGTGATTTTGACAAAGACAGTATATAAAATAAAACAAAGTTTAAGATAACCATATCTTTCAAGATAATAAAAATGTTATGTCCTTCACGGACACATGCTTTCTGACAATATATCCTACGGTTTCCACACTAAGAAATGTTACTCTTGAGAGTACCCACGAATATTGGCAAAGCATTTTTGGTAATTATGTAGTTCATAAAAATAAAAAAATCTTAGATTTTTCTCACAAGAGGATTTAACAAAAAAAAAAAACAAACCACAAAAAAACACAAGTTACGAAATATCACCAAAAATACAGTGGTAGAATAATTCTTATGATATTGTACCTGGCCATTTCCCAGCAGAGAAGTGTCTTCTCCCATTAGAAGATAGGAGCCATAAAAGAAAACAAATGCATGAAAGAAGCCCAAGATGGTCCAGTAAAGAAATGGTTTAAACCCCAGATGGGCATTTTTACTGATGTCTCTGCAGAAATAAAACAGATTTTGGATTTCAGATTGTCTTTATATAACCCATCAGCTATTCGCGTTGCATGACTGCTACTGCTTTGAATAAATGTAACTTTCAACTGCACCAAGATACATTTAACAAATGCTGACATATGAAAAAAATACATAAACCATGGGCAAAAAAGATCTCTGAGCTCTCATGATTTGCCTCTGCTTTACGCAGGGATCACCAATGGCAAGGGTCTCTCTGATGGGTCAAATTGAGAATAGCACAAACCAGAATTATTCTCCCTGGAGATGGAATTACAAGAGGAAGAAAAAGCCACATCTCCTGATACTTGCCCCTTGTTCTGCTTAAAAGACCTTTAGGAAAAGAGAAACATCTGAGACACATCTCTCTTAGAAAAATACATCCCTTTATCTCCAAAAAGCAGTATGCACTGCAACATGCTGCCACTGGGAGGACATCTATTTCTACAGGAAATCACTTCCCCTTTTAGTAAAGCATTTTTTGTGGTGATTGCCCTAACCACAGTGTCCTTGTTTTCCATTTGCRTATCTGAGTGATTTTCACCTCCTACATGTAATGGAGGAGAAGGCTGCCAATCGTGTAAGATGAGCAACTGCTCAATTCTCTTCCAGTCTTAACATGACTGACATAAAAAGATGCTTCCCTTAAAATACTCATGTTAATTAACTTTTAGGATGAACACTACATAGCTTCAGTTCTTCCTCATCAAGATAGTTACTAAAAATTGCATAARTTACAGGTAAAAAATACTGTAGGAACACATAATAGCAAGTTCAGACTTCTGCAGATGCCACTGTTGTTCTAAATGACGTGCTACTGTGACAATGTAYGTTAAGATATACATACCGATAGAGCACAGGTTTACTCTGTAATACATGCGGATGCACATGCTGTTCAAAAAGACTGTATATGAGGACAGGCAAGGAAGTGAAACAAATATTGTACAAAGTCAGGTATACACTGTCATAGAGCGTCTGAAAATGGAAACAAAAATTATTTTGAGTCTTGCAAAGAAAAATGTTGTTTATATTTATTAAAATTTATTAGCACACAAATAACAGCAACAAATCATTAATTACATGAATTTACTAGTTAGAAAAAAGCTATATTCACATAACCATCTAGTAACATCAAGCTATCAAATACAGAAAATGAAGCTGGATATTTGTTAAGTGTAAAATCTGTGCTGCTCCTGTGTAGTTCTTTCCCAGATTTTTAGCTATTTAGCCTGAGTGTTTCATACACATTTACCAAGATGTAAGGCATCCAATACTTACTTGTTGTGAAAACAAACAGAAGAACTGATATAAAAATTGTGGTGTAATAAAGCACACATTCTGAAAAAAGAAAAGTGAAGGAAATAGTTAATCTCAGTATATGCCTCACAACCGTAAAAGAAATTGCTAAATCTTACAAGCTGCTAAAAATAAACAGGGAGAGCATAAAGCATTTCAGCATTTTATTTRGCAAAGTAAAGCAATATGCTTTGCTTGAGAGTGTGTTTTGTTTGTCCTTTGGGACAATGAACCTGAACAATATAAACTTAATTATATGTGCCTGATGAACACATCTCATTATGGGAGTACAAGTAGTATTAAAGGAGGAGAAATCCACCCATTTTCCCCTCAGTTTCTTTTTAAGAATGCCTTTGCAAAATAGTTCCCACATTTCATTCAGAAAGCCTGTGCCCTGCTCATGTGAGCTTTTGGCATGGGAGTAAACAAAACAGAAACCAAAACCTAACACCATGCTGTTATCTTTAAATGAAAGCAAACAATAGAAGATAAAAAGAGGTTTGGCAGCCAATGCCAGAATCTCAGATACATTTCAAGTAAGACAGTGAATTTTGACTTCTTATCAAAATTGATGATCAAGAAAAAGAAAAAAGAAAAAAAAACCAACAACAAACCAACCCCAAAAAACCACACAAAACAAGAAAACCCCGATGTTACTAGCATTTCAAAGACCCCAGCCCAGGACTGAGCTCCCAGGCCCGTCCCCCCACTCCTCCCTCTAGCATTCTGCCTAAGCCCACCCTGCCGCTCCGCGCCTACAGCTCCCCGGGAGGTATCCGCAGAGACGTGGTCCCAGGGTTTCACCTCAGGATTTCTTAAGTCAAGGCTGGGACTGTTGTCTTAAGTGAGCCTGCCGGCAAAGGGCATGCCCCCCCCCCCACTTCCTGCAGACCCTTCCCTCCCCTCAACTAATTCCGGTGCTCCTTTTTCCATTTAAGAAAGGTGAATGGATTTGGTTCATATTAAATCAATAAACAGAAAAGGTTATACTTTTACATCTTGCTAAAGAACGCATTTAATTTCAAGCTAGTAATACTGCTTTCAGAGAGCAAACACATCTGCCTCTCAGCCTAGGCAAACTCATTGTGGTATTTAAAACCTATTTCTAGATGGAAGTACTAAACAATTTCAGAGTTAAACTACTGCATTTGGTTGTAAAATATATAAAAAAGCCCAGAAAACGTGTTTGAACAAAGATATTTAACCTGTTCCAAACAAAAATGTTAGATCTGAAACAAATTTCTTGCTGGGAAAAAGTTACACGTTTTTCTGTGAACTTCACTGGCACTCTTTGATGACTTACCTTATAAAAAAAGTACTGTACAAGGGTTGCTATTCTAATATAGTAAAAGTGCCCATGAACAAAAAGCAACTTGGAGAGGAATTTAAACCGTGCTATTGCATAGTCACTGTTTCTTACAGCTTGTCTTCCTTCCTTGCCCATGATTCCTGTAATATTTGGGAAACAAAACAGAAAACAGGTTAAACATTATAAAAATYAAAGTTTAAAAAAACCCAACAACATACATCTGAAGCTACAGACCTGTTTTCCTGCATTTCAACATTATAAAGACTTCAGCCACTTTCAGTTCCAAAAGAAGGCATTATTCCTGACACTTACAACTACAGGAAACTGCTCATTTGATGCTGATTCAAAAAAAAAAAAAAAAAAAAAAAAAAAGATACTATTTCCATAAGCTATGCTTAAGAAAAGATTTATGAGAAGAAGTAGAAATAATAACAATCACACAAAACCAAAATTCCCAAACCAAGCAAACCATTATCAATCCGTCATCAATTATCAATTTCCTTCATATGTTTTACTTCAGAGGTTTTTCTTACAGCACTTTCTGGGAATAACTTAAGACTTACACTCAACAGCAGAATAAAAGAAATGCTGTTCTTACAATAGCAGTTTACTTAATCTGATGGGCTGACAATRCTTGTCACAGCTAAACAAAAATTCATTTCTAAAACCTATTATTAAGATTAGGATAAGCATACACAGAGAACACAAAATGCTCTTTTACAGAAGAAAAGTGGCCCAGGATTCCTGAAAACCAGACACTTCAAAGTGCTGGTTGCTTTTGGAGGAAAAAAAAAAAAAAAAAAAAAAATCTAAAGGTCCTGTTCACCCTCCATGGCAAAGACTTGCTAGTTCTGATCAACATACATGTATTGTCCAATATGCTACAAATTACAATAAAAACTTGGATAATTTTATTTTTAATAAACTTCAGTTAGTTGACAAACTAGCTGTAGAATAAAGCATCATCTGCTATCGGCCTGTAACCTTCTCAAGCAGGCTATATCCATGGCCTTAAAAATCATGGCCATATGATTTACATGATAAACATTACATACACCTTTTTAATTAGAAAGGGTGACAGACTGAATATCCTGATGTACCAATGCCTTATGTAAGAACCTTCASCATTTACTGTTGTAACAAACACCATCCAACAAAGTCAGTAAAGGAATACCAAAACACTATGTGATGGGTACCAGTTCAGTTATATGTATGTTTTGTTCTGTACTCAGTTATGTAACACAGCAGGAAAAAAAGTTTAAAGTCCTGGCCAGATAACAGAAAACAATATAAACAGAGAAAACTACCAAGCTTAGTCTCTCAAGAGATATAATGAAAGCCACCTTCTCAAAGACAAACTAGACACAAATGGCATTTCTAGTGATACAAATGCGGTGCAAACAGTGGCAGTTTAGCACAAAGAAAGGTTTAAAGGTCAAGTTTACACAGTAACTTAGAACCTGACAACGTCTGAAGTTAGAGATACCCACTTCCAGTTCCTGAAGCAGAGTACTTCCAAGATTCTAGTTAGAGAATCTTTGCTGTTCTTAAGGCAGCGTTAAGCAGGACCTCTGATTATTGGTATACTACACAATAAACCTAAGACTTCTGAAAGGAAACAGCCTTAAATTTTAAATTTCACTAAAACTCTGCTACAACAGATGACTCAGATTAACACCTTGCCATTCACAGGTGCAAAAACGTTAGAAATTTATCTGTTTATAAACACTATTAAAGATCTAATCTTCTACTAAAATTTGCATCTTATCTGCTGCTTCTGACAAAAGAAAGTTACCTATGCCAACATGTGCTTCTTGTATCATGCTCACATCATTAGCACCATCACCAATCGCTAACGTTATAGGTTTCTCTGGAGACGTTTTTAGCAGTCGCACTACCTGGAAAAAAAAAAAAGGGCAGAAATTTTTCAGATTAGACAGATAGTCTATCTAAAAACCATGCCACTAATTCCCAAGTGTCTTAGTTACCTACCTGTAAATATAATTAATGTTTTTTACTCAAGCGTGCACATTCATAAAACATATCTTTGGCATATCGCATGCGCAAATACATTGCTCCTTTAGAAAAGCTGCTTGCTTTGGGCCACGAGTCTTATTTCAATATTATGTCTGCCTTGAGCTTATTTTGCTGTTCTTATTTAGATGTTCTTTTACAACTCTTAATTTGGTGCTTTATCGTACAAAACAGTCAAGTAAAAGTTGGAACTGAAAATTTACTTAGGGAGTAATCCAGATTTAATGCCCCTTACTAGACATGACCAGACTGTTCACATTTTCAATTAATGGAACTAATCAGTGTAAAASAGGAATCTGAAAAAAACAAGGTATTAGCTCAAAGATGAATACATGCTGTTATTAAGGAAAATAGTTTCTTTTTAAAGCAACTTCATTATCACCAAAGTGTATTCTCAGTTGGAAAAGTCACAGAAGAAGATATGACAGAAAGAGGAAGAAAATTGTTTACATACAGGGCTCTAACATCCTCAAAAGAAGAGCAGTGATATCCCAACTCTTCCCAGATCTGGAACAGATCTTTAATGTAAGTGCCAACAATATTCTAAATTGAGAGGAGCTAGTTAGATGAGGTTTTTGGTTAAGGAGAATTAGTAACTCATTAACCTCCCAGAGAGCTCTAATAAAAGGTAGAAGCTTCACTAATTCAGTCGTAAACGCGCTGCAGAGCTAAAGGTGTGAAGGCAGATCCAGAAGGCTTTCCAAAAACAAAAAATATTTATCTATTTATGAAAAAATACTGCATTTTCCCCCTGAAATTCCAGAAAACATGAAGTGGAAATATCAACAGAGCAACAACTGCATGAGGTAAGTAGACACAAAAACTGTATTCAAATACTTGAGTTCTAGCTGGCAGTGTCAGTGCATTGATTCATAGGAGCGGTAACTCACTTCACATGAAGAACACAGCAGTGATTAAATACAGTCCACAGTTCAGAGAAATCCACCTGATTGTGGGAATACATTCCTTAATTGCAGGTATTAATACTCAAGTTTAAAGGTTCCCCATTCCTAAGGTGTAATTATTTCAAGTACATTTAGCATTAGATCTTAGTAAGCAGCCTCAAAGAGGTAGCAAGGCTGCAGTATGTCACCCAGATCAATCTTCATGAGATACCAAAGACTGTGGTAATTTAGACAGACAAACATCTACGTGAAAAGGTCAAGACAAATCCTCTGGCAAATTTTACCAACAGCAATCAGCAGCACCTCTGAATGACTGACATGAAAGATAAGGTTTCCGAGCCATAAAATATAAGTAGTGAGACCACTAGCCATATATTAACAAGCATTAAAATTAAAGGAAAAGATGCGGGAAATATAAGCTGCGTTCCTTGGAATAAGCTTCACAAAAAGTGTGCCTACAGCAGAAAATCAAATGCAAGGCTAGAATAAACAGCATACAATTCCTTCCCCACCCTTCCCTCCCACCTTGCACGGCATTTGTCTCAGTGATTTCTATACTTCAGCATTTAAAATTAAAAAGTCACTGCCATCAAAATTAGGTTTTACTGTACTTCATGACAAAACACAAGAAATAATGGAGATATCTGCTGGACAGGATAAGAATTAAGGAAAGCATTACTGGCTGCTATCTGCCAAATGTGGCAGTACAAAACACATTATAAATCAAGTTAAATGACAAAATAAGGACAAGGGCACAACATAGGCAAATAACTACACCCTAAAGAGAGGGGATGGCAAAAATTTCAGCTAAAAGAGGGTACATAAAGTGGACACATCCAACAAATTGTTTTTCTCATAGTAGTTACAAACAACTTCCTTTTAACATTTTATTGAAACTAATACTATACCAAGTTTTATACACAGCTGAACAGTTTTATACTGAAGTGATTCTGAAGACCGCATTAAAAGTGTGGCTAAATGTTGGAAGCAGGAAGRGTGATCTCAAAACAGGTCACTCGGGCTATAGTAAAACAGCCTGCCCTCTTCTGCACATCCAGTACCTCACATAAGGGTTTCCTAGTGCCTTAAGGTAAAACGATGTCTTTTTTTTCCTTTTCTTTTTGACAAGGTGTCAAAATAGAGTGGGCAACGGTGTCCTTTCAGAGGTTTAATAATACTGGAAACATG
This sequence comes from Oceanodroma leucorhoa, assembly GCA_030449065.1. Classification (NCBI taxonomy): domain Eukaryota; kingdom Metazoa; phylum Chordata; class Aves; order Procellariiformes; genus Oceanodroma; species Oceanodroma leucorhoa. Next base: position 3,008,653 of record JASVER010000021.1, on the reverse strand, counting down.
CAAAGCGCCTTTAAAGCATAGAGCTAAGCCAAAAGTATAATAAATTAAAAAATAATCCAATAGAGTATGCAACTGAATATTAGTCAAAGAAAGGGAAGAGGCATAAAAATGAAGAAAGCAAATTTCAAAGGGGAAAAATAAATATTGTAACTCTTCAGAGCTTAGCCTTCTAGAGTAAAAAAAAAAAAAAAAAAAAAATCACAAAATCTAAATTTGAATTTTATCTGATCTGTATTTGAGTAAAATTAAGTACATGTGAAGGAAAAATGGTCTTAGAAGAGAGCTTTAAGGCAAACCTCCCCTGGAGCCTAGGCCTCAGCTTTCCTCCTCTTCTACTTCCTCCTCAAACTTGGGTATTTTTTAAATCTTTASAGAAGCACATTTTTTTCCTACAGCTTCATGAATTTTCAATTTAGCTTTTTTGGTTTGGAGAAGCGATGAAACAGGCAATGCAAAAACATGCAGGTGATCAGGATAGCTACTGCCTTACAGAACGCTCAAGAGGCTCATTAAAGATTAGCCTTTTTCTTGCACGGTGGCAGTATTTTGACTCTCTGCTCCATCCACTTGTGAATTTTCACAAACACACACAGAAACTTCTGAGCAAACTACTCCAAATCAACTGAATTTATCAAGGATTCAAGAGTCACACAAAAGGTCAGGCAAACAAACAAAGCAGTTCCAGAAATCCATGCCAAAGCATGATAAAAATACCTACAAGACAATCCTCATCATGTTCTCACTTACCTTTGCTTTCTGAAGGGGCGCCATGCGACAGCACAACACTGCAGAACAGTTTTTGCAAACTTCCATGAACAGTTTTTCATGTTCCCTGAGTGCAAGAGAGAGGCTGGTCCCATCCACAACCAGTCCATGCTGGATAACATGGTCTTCCTTTATTCTATTCAGGGACAAAAATGTTGGCTTTGTATTGGTGTGACAGAAAAATTTAAATTTTGTTATGAACTATGCAGTTGCCCATACAGTAAACAAAGAAGTCAGCCTGTTAGACTGCTTCAAGTCTGTTATTATATTAATAAATACATTTCTAAAAAGGCAACTTCATGTTTTTGGCACATACATCAAAGAGATTGTCATAAAATTTGAAAATAAAAGAAAACCAAGCTAAGATCATCACTGAGATAACGACATCTCAGGTATTTTACCTCTTGGCTAGCTGCCTCAGTTGCTCCGCGCATGTACTGTCTGACTTGTGCTGCACAAGCTCAAGGATGTTCATGGTTCTATGAAAGTGTCCACAAGATAAACTGACACTAACAGCCGTTTCGTGCTTATCTCCAGTGAGTACCCACACTTTGATACCAGCCAACCTGAGTGCTTCTATAGTTTCTTGGACCTTCTCCTGCAGTCTAGAGACAAGAAAAATCTTAAATARCCAATCAAACACTTTACAAAAAAAGAGCTCACACTGTAACTCCATGTTATTCCTGTAACCCCACTGTCATGATGATTTAAGACTGCATTTCTAATGTTACATATATTTTTAGAGAATCATAGTCTGGCAGATGACATTCAGTTATCAGCAATAAAACGAAGGCCTTGATGAAACAAAAACTGAACTTCAATCCTGCTAAGTGATCAAAAATTTTAATAAGCGTATCTTAATTTAAATTAGGCACCACTGCTGCATTTGAGAAGCTCTAAAACAGTCCACAACAATTACCATCTACTGTGGTACATGAAAAGCTTCTAAGTGCTCCATCTGTACACTCCAACGTACAATACACCCTCCGACTTACAGAATACACGCTACGCAAGCAGAATGCTTTGTTAAGTAGAAGTTTTCCCAAGGAATTAGCCGTTACCCTAAATATTTACTGCAATTATTCCGTTTCACATAAATTAAATCTCTCCTGATGAAGCACACTGCATGTCATCATTATTAAGCCAAAATCAGTTGGTACAAGTGTTTTGAATGCTCCTCAATCCAAAGAGTGGTAAACATACTGAACAAGAATAGCACAGAACTTTCAGTCGTGGTGGAAGAGTTTTTCATGGCACACATCGTATTTCAATTATGAATCCTAAACTCGCTATATTTTTGAGTGCAGTTAGCAGGAACTCCATTGCATACTTGTCTTCTACTCCTGTAGCCCCAAGTAATTCCAGATCCCTTTCTATGAAGTTGAATACATCTGCTAATCTTTCTTCCCGTTGTTGTAAGGCAGTCCTGGCCTCATGAAGGCGTTGGCCAATTTCTTGATACTCCTCAGGCGTGAATCTTCTGTAGGCTACGCACAAAGTTCTTAGTCCTTTCTGCGAGAAAATAGAAGACTACATTCAGAGTAGACAAGATTCTGATCTAACAAGAAGGCGTCACCTGCAATTTGTTCACTTCAAGCCACAGAATTTGTACCGGAAGAATTTTCTTCCAACCAGYTGGGCAAGCATACACACTTACCAAAGCAAATTCATCCACATGTATCCTTGTTTTGTCTATTTCTCCACTCTTACTACGAGGAAGAATGGAAGATTCTGCTCCCTTTGTGAATAAAAGCTTTTCCCCTAAAATGTAAAACAGAACAGAAATTAAGAATACATATTTAAGTAGTTCTCAACTGCAGCTTGTGTATCTTCTGCTCACTTACCTGAGGGACTCTCTACAATGACACTCATTCGTCTGCGATTTGGATCAAACTCCAAAACATGAAGCAATTTATACCTGTATTTTGTGTTTTAATAGAAGAGGGAAGGGGAAGAAAACATTTTTAGAAATAAGTTTCCAAAGACAATTACTTATAAATATAGTCTTACCCCACAGAGCTTTCCCCAAAGTGTTATTTTTATATAGAAACTCTAAAAGTAATGCTACCACTGTTGAGCAACAATCACTGTTACCAGTGTTTGTGCAACTGATTGTATTTAATTCCATTCTATAAGAATAAAAAGTTCTTCTACCAATAGGAATAGTTTCCTGAACGCTAGCTTTACATCTGGAGATAACAATCAGCTCCTACCTATTCCTTTATCCTTCTATTATTACTTCAGGTGTAACTTTGAAAACTACATTTTATTTCTAACACTTGTACACAATCTACACAGTCAAAAAAGAGTGTATGTTCCCTGATAACTGGAGTATTTTTTGTTACGTTACCACTAGTTTAGAAAATTAATTTTAGACATTTAAGTTTAAAGTACTGCCAAATGACACAGATCAAATGGATAAAAGGTGTTATGACATACCGCAGATATAGTTATCAATAATATCTCTACTCATTTTGGGAAATTTTAAAATATGTAATTAGATTATGCATACATGAGACTGATTCTGGGAACTTCTAGAGCTGAAAGCACTAGTAAGACTTGAATAAGCAATCCAGTTTTCCAACTCTACTATAATCTCAACCTTTGAGGAATGGGCAAAGATACAAACTGTTACAATACACTCCTACACAGAGTAACTCACACAAAATTCTTGCATCTCAGTTTCAATTGGTAAGGAATAAGATGCAAGCTGTCTTGAAGACATCAAGGGAAAAGCATTAAAAAGAGCACGATGTGCAAGGTTTTCTTATGAACAGAGAGGATTAGGAGGAGAACACTACATTAATCTTCACTACTGTTCTGTCCTTCAAAAGAAACAAGGAATTAAGACAAATACCTTTCTGGTTTTCCAAGACTTTTTACTTCCATGCTGTTCCCACTAGTTCCAGTAAATACTACTCCAACCCTAAAAGGAAAAGAAAATATACATTTAATCATCACTTTAGACATAATAATGCCTATTGGGGGGCGGGGGTGGGGAAGGAAAGAAAGGAGAGACTCTTAACCCCATTACTGCTCTCTATTTCTAGAGAAAGTGAAGAATGCCCACTTTCTACAATGTTTTAATAGCAACATACTCTGTCCACTATAACTTCTCAAGGATTTCCGTAAATATTTTAAATCATTCAAAAAATGTGTAGATGTGGCGCTTTGGGACATGGTTTAGTGGGCATCGTAGTGTTGGGTCGACAGTTGGACTTGATGATCTTAGAGGCCTTTTTCAATCTTAATGATTCTATGATCACTTTATAATATGCCTAGGTTTTTGTGTATTTTATTTTTGTATGTTTTCATAGTAAACTGACAGTGCCAGGCCCTGGGCTTTACAATCTTTCTGAGCAATTTTTAAGGATGCTTTTACCACGGGTTGCCTGCCCTAATAGGCAATTTCTACATTAGATAGTTTTGGCAGTACAACTCACCGGCTTGCAGCTTCAACTAAAGCTTTCTCATCTGGTGAAGAAGCATAATACTCCAATGGGGATGCTATTCCATTGGCATGCCAGGGACCATCAGGACCATCTGTTTGATCTGCATTGATCTGCACTGTATGACAAAGACAAACTGCTTTCAAGAACAGTTCTTCCTCTTTCATCTATAAGAAAGAAAAAACTTGATTTGTAACATTTACATATCAACCCAGTTTTGAACATACTTAATAAAAAAAATGTTTTTACTTAAAAATCTGCCAAGTATTCCATGTTAAATAATCACATCTCAACATGTTTAATAAATATTTGTTCAGTACCACTTAATAGCTTCAAACTATTCAGAAATTCTGATTTTTTTAAAAAATGCTAATGCTAGAAGAATATTTCTCTGAAATAAAACACTTTCTATCTAGCATGCCTAATGGAGGGGAAAAAAAGTCTTACCAAGCTATGCCTATTTCCATCTGGAGAATCTTCAGAAAATCCCTCTGGAGTTAGTTTACCATTGACCTCTTGGTACTTTATGCCATTAATGGAGCACTCCCGAAACTGCATCTCATTTTCAGTTAATGTACCGGTTTTGTCTGTAAACACATACTCTACCTTTTGTAAAATAAAACAAAAAACAGACTTGGAGTTRCATGTATTTGTTGGAAGAAAAAAATAAAAATAATCTCAACTCACACTCCCCACTCCCCACCTTTTTCTGATCATGTAAAAATTTTAATTTCTGCCATCAGATATTTGTACCTTACTTTTAAACTAATCAGAAATCAAAGTGCAACCAATAAAGAGTCTGCATTAATGAATTTTAATATTAAAAAAAGAAGTAGAAAATAGAAGGTAAAAAAAAAAAAGAAGAAAACTTATTTTTTACTCTACCTGTCCCAACTCCTCATTGAGATCTGAAGTATTTACTTGTGCTCTCTGGTTTGTTTCTTCGTGATAGAGGTCAAGATCCCAGCCAATAAAAAAAGATCCAAGAAATTTCTGCATCTCAACAGTCACATAAAGTGAAATAGGTATGATAAAATTGTAAAGTACCAGAAAAGCAAGAAAATCTGAAATAAATCTCAGAATCTGCAAGAGAAAAAGAGAAAATGTAAAGATTAGTGCAGTGATCAGGTGAAACATGGTTACTTAGTTATGTTTCAATATGCATGAGAAATGACAAATTGACAGAGCTGGAGGAAACCAAGTCCCACGTACACGAGAGAGACAACACACACAGTGACAGTGCAGGCGTTTCCAGGTTGCCCCAGTAACGYGCCTTCAGACTGATGCAAAAAGACTGCCTTAAGCTATGATTGGATGTTTCAATTCTCAAGTTCATTAATTTTTGTCTTTTCTACTGAATCTGTCAGCAGGGCTGCCAATTAATATTCTGTTTTCAAACAGGTCTCTTGAAAGACTTGGGTCTGAAAAAAATAACACGTTCCCCATTCCATCAAACAGCACCATTCATAGGCTTTTCTAAGGAACCATAAATGGTRAAGGCAAACAACTGATATTCCATGTTGTCAGAGGAATCTGCAAGTATTCTGTATTGGTTTAGGACAGCAGAGCAACAAGAGGATTCCTGTCTACTGGCATTCTCYGGTGACGTGGGTGATCCAGACCGTGTGGATTTCAATAGCACAGACTTCTATGCCTCTTCAAATCTCTGTGTTCGACACATACGTTTCMGGTAAAAAGCTATGTAATAGGATAGAAATTTCTCTTTATTAGCTATGACAATTTTAACAAACTCTGGAATGCAACATTACAGTCTCTTTGAAGTCTCTTTTTCATTTGCACAACAAACTCAGTATCTAAATTGTACTTTGGGAAGACTCTTAGCAACRCTTGAATATTGAGCCAGGGAGATTAGAGATGAGAAAAACTGGGACGTCYCTTTCAACTCTACCAGATATTGCTGTAGGAGAACATTTTGAAGAAAAGGAGTATAAAAGTAGTCAACAGTTTGCAAAGCTAAATAACATCTGTTCTTCCTAATTATGGAGTGTTGCTATAATTACTTAATAAAAGTCAGTACCAATAATTAAGGTGTCTGACAAAAATTCAGGAAGTTGTGTGCCTTAAGAGATCTTCCAAACTAAACCAGAGAAGACTGAGAGCAGTAATTCAAGTAAGAGAAGATATACTGAGAAGAAGTGACAATTACTAAGGTTAGTGAGTTTCTTCAAGCACTGTCTATTAAATAACAATCTGCACAACACAGGGCAGATGAACGGAGAAAGCACTCCAAGTAAGGATGTCAGCCTATTGAGAAATGCAAAGCAGATTGTGGAAGTAAACAAGGGAGAGAGAAAAACAAAGACATGATAGAAGGAGAGTGACATTGCATAAACACAAATGGCTCTGTATGCTCCTAAGGCAAAGGTAAAGGAATGGAAAGGTTGAGTAAATACTTATCTCGATTCTATTCAGAACTGAAAAGGCTCCACAGGCTAGTCTAACTTACACAGCAACTACTTCAAATTAAGAGGAGCCAAGAATTTACTTGACTGACCACTTCAAACAGTTGAAAGTGTGTTAAGTGGGTGCAGGTACTAAAAATAAAAGTCACTAAACAATCAGAAAACGTTTAAATTCATTTAGGACTTTTCAACAGTGACACTTTTTGGTAAGATTATTTTAGAATACATTGAAAAGTTTGTGATAACTGTAGTGATAACCTGAATTAATAATTTTAAGTAAAACACAGCACTGAGATAAAGATATTTTTCCAGTTAAACCACAGAAACACTTTGTATGACAAGCTTCTGAGCAAGTTGCATGTTCTACTGAAATGCCAGTAAACTCTTAACTMTCCTTGAATCAGACATTCTCAAATTACTTCTTTTTCCTTCCTGAACCACTATGTATTAACTGTAAATTTCAMTCTACTTGTGAAGATGAACAGAACTCTCCTGACTTGGGATTTGGACCTTTTTGCACACATGGCACCTAGTGAGCACATTCAATTCTCAACTCTCTGGGAGATGGGGGGGTGTGGGCGTTAAACATCTGACACCATATCACATGTGGAAACTGGATTTCCAATTCTTCTGTGCATTGATAATCCCCTCTACTTCTTAGAATCAGCTCCAGYGAGCTCCTGAACTGCTTTGGAAAAAGGCAGACTCGTACAGAAATAAAAAAATTAAAGAGAACACAGAAAAATACAGAATGATTAAAAAAAGACACTTCTCAGAACTGCAGACTTAAGGAACAGTTCAAAGTATTCCTCCAATCTCTACAGAAAAGCAAGAAGGCAAGCAAGAGCTTGAGCAAAATTAAAGCATTACAAAATTGTCTGAACAATCTCAACATCACAGAATGTCCAAAATGCCTGAACTGTGAAATCACTGCAATGGAACGTGCACAAGAACAGCCATCCTCCTCCTCTTTTCATTTAAGGAATGACAAAAGACACCCAAAAGAATAACTATAGTAAGAACACATCAGTACATCAGTACATCAGAAATATGTCCTAACAAAACCTAAAACTTTCAAAAAGCTTGGTCTTTTCATAAAGGAAGAAAAAGTCCAACCAGTAACAGAGGTAAGATATTTCTACACAAGGGTGAGGCTACATAGGACTAACTCTCTCAAGGTGGCAGTTACACCTATCTCCAAGAATAGAGACATAATAAATATCACATTCAGTATACAATGGTTGAGGGTTCCTCAGATATGCAACTGGGTAGAACTACATTACCTTACTGCTGTTTCTTTCATGCTCTGTTTTTTCATTATACCAAGGCTCATCCCATTTTTCTTCAGCTTGCCACGCATACTTTAAAATAGTGCTCAGAATGGCTTCAAAGAGGAGGATTATTAGATAAATAATCAAAAAGGAATTCATGGACCTACAAAGAGGCAAAAAAAAAAAAAAAAGCAACTTCAGTTTATTTTACTTAATCTGTTGACACACTGTGGTTACATGAATTGATCAAAAACTTATTGGACAATTTTTTTTAAAATGTATCCTGTGTTTGATATGGATATAAAGTTTCTATGTGACAAGCAAGCATCAGAAGTGAAAAGAAATCCTACATCGAAGATACACTCTACATATAGCAATATGAAGACTAGATTAAGGTGCAAGAATACCCCAACAGCTGACCTGTGTCACACCCCTTGTCCAAGATTTTGGGGCTGACTTATCCTTCTCTTCTTCCCTGAGTATCTAGCAAGGCTGCAAAGGCAGTACAAACMACCACTGTGGAAATCCAAGGCTGCACCTTTTTCTTCAGTTAGAAGAGCACTACCATGTGCATTTGATTATTTAACCCCGGCCATGCTATACCAGGATACAGTCAAACTTGCCTCTATATTCTGTAATGCTAGCTAGACCATCTTTCCACCCCTTGCTTTGATGACTCAACTTTTCTTGTGCACTCTACATTTCTGTTTGTATCTGACTATAGAAGAATAATCAATCCCATGTTTGCAAAAGAATGCCAGGAGGCTATCTCAGATTTTTAGTAACTGGAATAAAGGCAACCTATCAGAACTCCTTTTCCTTCTAAAAAAATTCACAAGGTTCAACATATAATATTATATTATAATACTATATGTTAGGTGCTATTACAGTATTAGGTGCTATTATAGTAACACCTACCCCGTAACTATGAGCAAAGATTTTTAAAACTGAGCCTGCGACTTGTGCTAGAAACAAGWTTCATTGCAAAACATATCTGGATAGGCTATCTCCTTTAGACTATGTGAAACAAAGCTATTTTCCATTACATCAAATACTACGATTCAGGACAAAGATTTGTAAGCGATTAAGACTTCATTTTCAATCCATCCTCTTTAAAGGCATGATGCAGTTTTACAGTAAAAGATGCAGAGAACAACAGAGGCTGCGACTGTTGTGAAAACTATCTCTGATCTCTACCATCTGGTTCAAGCAGCATTTCACCTATCACTAAATGATCTCCACATCTCAAAAACAAACCTCCCGAACTTTTTCTGCTTTAGCCCTTTTTAAGCTTGGGTATTTCAATTTTGTACACTACTGAAAGAATCAATAAAGGATGAAATATCAAGAAATGGATTTTATCTTTATAGCTTCCTACTGAAGGCAAAGCAATTACACTCTCTTCCCTTGCCTACAACCCAATGACGAGACCATCAAGTTTTTAAGTTACTGAGGAAAAACTAAGTTAAAACTCTACAAATAAGAAAGATATCAGAAAATAAACATACTTTTCTACTGCTGACCGTTTCTGAGATTTACTCTTGTAATTTAATGCCATCTTTGTCTCCATACCTGTATACACTGCAACACCTGGGAAGGAAGGGGGGGACGACARAGAGTTATACTTTATTTTCTGCATATATATAATTTGCAGAATTTTTTGTTTTAAGAGACATAGAATAAAATCAAGAGGTGATATTACTTTTGTGTTTACTTCAGTACAATGGTGACAGTATTTTGTAAGTACTTGCAATATTCTGCTATAGTAAAACAGTACTACTGAAGTAATTTTAACACCTACTAAAACGCTGTTCATTATTATGACTGTACTGCTCTTCAATATGTATTTTATRGAAATCAGAATGGTAAATCTCAGGAGAAAGTCTTGAACAATGGGTAAGAGTAACAACAGTCATTTATCCATTGAAGTTAAGTTATTGCTTTAACAAACCACTTCAAGTTATTTTCACAGAGCGGAGCTGGAACTTTATATCCTTAGAGATTCTTCAGCATAATATCATTACTTTCATCCATAATCATAACCCYCCAGGTAACAGTCAGCAAGATTATTACAATTTCTTCAGTGCAAGTAGAATTAAACCACAGTTCATCAACATGTTTTAAGAAGAGAATACTCTTTAAATATTTAGATGTCTACAAACCAAATATTTCTTTAGTGTTTTTTAATCTTGCTCCACGAAGTAAGAGACTTTCAGGCCCAAGAGGTCTAAAAAGAAATAGACATATCAGCATTTAAAAATTAGTTGTTCTGTATTCTGTAAGACTAGTGACATCCAGTTTCCTACGCAAAGTTGTCGTACATCCCCTATGAATTCCCACCGCAACAACTGCAACCCCACCCTCATTTAGGTCCATCTTCATTCCTCTTACCCCTTTTACCACCCCTCACCCACACATCTCCACAGAGCTCTCAGTTTCCTTTCATGTCTCCTTTGGTCACTGCCACACTCTCCCACCACTGTTCAATATCCCATAATTAGTGACTGAGCTAAATATACCAAATGGCTGGTTCAGAGAGACCGACAAGTTACTTGAGAAGCCAGCAAGCAAAAAACCTGTCGAGCTCACAGTGCAACAGGAGTGCTATTTTAGGTTTGGCTATTTTACTTATCTTCTACCCCTCTGACAAACTGAAATGATCTGGCAAGTTCAAAAGCTATTCATACCAGAGAAACAAAGACAAACAACTACAGGGACGCTTCACCACCACAACAGTGCAAGTTCTGCTTCCTAACTCAAGAGTAAAATTTCATTGGCTAATTTAACTGGAAACAGCGCTGTGAAAATAAAGGTCCAGTTAGAATCAAGGTTCATATAAGGTTAGAGCCATATGTTCTACTCCAGCAACCGTATCATCTTTAGAAACTGCCAGCACGGTTGGTTTGAAATAAAAAAAAAAAAAGGTGCATTCACTATTTTTGCCAATGTTTCAAATGAAAGCAGAAATTGAACAACTGCAGTGGCCTGGTTGACATACTGGGTATAAACAAAAGAATTAAAGATCATATACTAAGTGCTACAGCATACAAGCCCTTGGGTTTGTCTTATTTTTCCATTAGCTGTACCACAAGCAGTCCATGACCACTATCATATAAACAAAGCTCTTATACGTGAAGTTCCTTTGAAAGCATAACCTGGAGTTACTCAAAAAAAGACCCCAAACCCACCCCCCACCTCCCACAGTTAAACATTTAACTTAAATGTTACTGCAAATGTGACAGTTACCATCATAAATACCATGTGAACCAMTTATACACACGGATTATGATAGGTTCTTTCAATTACACATACATATGTTAATATATTAGGCTACACTCAAACTTTAACTAAAAATTGAACTAAAAGGGACTAAATGCTCAAGCATTTAACCTTTTCTTACAAGAAACCTAATGTGTATTTCTGGATTCAAGTGTTTTTTATAGTTTGTAAAACCAGTCTGACAAATCCAAAATAAAAAACCTGAATCAGTGCAACACAGACTAGACAAKTCTGTCTTTCACAGTCAGAAGATACAGCTCCACCAGTCAGAACGTAGTCAGAACTTGCAATTATTTTTTCACACTCCCTTTAAACTGTTATATGTTGTCAACTGAATTATTTTGATAGATTATCCCAAAGCTGAACCTGTCAAGCTGGCAGTAATGAATTCTGAAAAGCTCTAAGTGAAGTAGCACATAAAGCAACCTTAGAAAACAGCTGAGTGGGTTTTTGGGGAGGGGCGGTGGGGGGGTTTGGTGTTTTTTTTTTTTGTGGGGATAGCTAAGGCATTGGACTCGGGGCCAAGTGATCTGCCTTGTACATTCCCATATTTCTTGCAAAACTATTGACAAATCATTGATTCACTCTGAACTCCATGTTACTCCTATCTAAAATTGACAAGATGTTTGCCAGCCTCATAGGAGGCTCTCAGATTGAAAGACTTCCAGTTCTTCAGACTGAAGGCACGCATTACATGGAAAAGAATACTGCTTTAATGTTTGATTCAGGTAGAAATTTCACTAAAAAAAAAATGTGTAAAGGATAACATTTTGGACATTAGAAGAGTGAAAGAATCATAACAGATTTACCTGTTTCTGTGACACATTTATACATCATAACACAGCACTTCGCACTTTGAGAAGAGGTGACCACGTTTTTTGAAAGCTTGATTATCAACAACTCTCAAGAGAAAGCAATTAAATATTTGCACGCTAAATATTCCTGAAAATCTGGCCATTTCTTGTGAGTGATTTCCCTGTCTTTACTTCAAACCATGACCTTTCTCGCTCCTGTTCTTCCCATTTTCTCTCCTGTCCTGTTGTGGTGGGGGGAAGTGAATGAGCAGCTGTGTGGATGCTTGGCTGCTAGCTGGGGCCAACCCACTGCAATTCGCAATCTCTTGARGAAGTCCACATATAGGTCTGTAAGTGGCTTCACATCTTCATTTTTGTATTTTCACATAYGTTTAGGTGTATGCTACTTGCTGACTGCACAGGGAAAGGTTGTGAGCATATTGCACACAATTATGTGTTGACTGTTACAGATGTAAGCACTTATCTTTACAGTCCAGGTAGTAGAGTAGTTTGAAACATATACTAAAAGTTACAAATTTGTAGCAGAGGCTTTGTTAAAACAGACCAATAATTTCTAGGAATTTCAACTGCAAAACCACCTGCTCAGTGCCTCTGATAAACAGATGACAGGGGATCTGTTGTAGTCTACATAATATGCCACTGGAAAATGTTTAGGATCAATAAATGTTTTAAATAACAAATAGCAACAAAGTTACCAGCTGATTACCAGTGTCTAAAAATTACCCCCTTCAGAACAGCCAAGCTTTCCAGAACTGTCCTATWAAATCTGAAAAACTGGGTAGTAATGAACTTTCTTTCACTAATTTTTTCTCATCTCCATCTGAAGTATGTAGTTACAATTGATACTTTCAGTAAAAATACCCCTCCCTTTCGTATATTCAACAGTAACTCTTTTTTGTGACAGTCATGATTTTACCCACCTCCATCAGTTCTAAACATTAATCTTATAAAATTTTACTTACCGTACGATTTCTTCACTTTGTTGACTTATAGTTATTCTTCCAACAAATCTATGAAAGATGGCTATGTGTTACATATATCTACATAAAGACTCAAAAATGTAAAAAAATCCTCTATGTTCACGAAAAAGTCATTAATGGTTCACAAGTACAAAATAATCAACTTTTGTTAACAATCAAACTAAAACAATACGGCAACACTGGCAATAATTTTACAAGAGATATTTAACAACAGAAACATTTATCCTTCAAAACAAGGGTCAGTCATCTGAGAAAGCCTGTTACGTTTCATTAATAAATCCACAAAAGATTGTATTTCTTAGTTAAAACAAGTTGTGACTTCTTGATGTTTCAGTAAGAAACAATTCCTCAACAAAGTTAGCATATTATCCATCAGAAGTAGTAATTTTTCATTTAATAATGCCAATCTACTCTGCTTTTAAAATCTGACACTTGCATATTGAGCATGACCCCAGCTACAAATAGGGACATAAACTTCTATAGTAATTGTACCTTAACTTGRTGTTCCCTACAAACTGAAGATCAAATATTTGAACAGCTGTTCAAACTAAGCATCTTAGTTTTTAAGAATTTAATATTTCTCAAAGATCCCAAAGCTTACTTAAGACTAGCTGCTGTGATATACTTGGATTTTGAAAACTACTACTTGATAGCTATCATTTTCCATTATACAATTCAGGAAAAATGTGGATGGGAATATAACTTTTGTTACCTATGATGCTGTTTTACAGAGTCTAGGCCATTGCTTGCTTATGCTAAAGCTGAAATGAACCACTCAGATACAACTGTTGTTAATGTAAATTTTTGCTGCTGAAGAATGAAGTTCAAATCTTCTCTTCAGCATAAGCAAAATAAACGTGACCAACACATATCCCTAGAATTAACACAAGCTTACAACAATTGGGTACAGTTTGAGTTAATTCCATTAAAAAAACTATACTATATAATACTGAAATCTCCTGGCAGGGCTTTATACAACTCCTTCTCCAACCTGCTCAGACTCATATGCCATTTAGTTTTTTAAAATCTGGAAACAAGTTTACTGGTTAGAACAGAAATGTACATAAGTGTCACGATTAAAATACAAAAGGTAAATATTATCCTGTAATTTCTGATTTACTACTGAAATACTCAAATTTAACTTGTCACAACTTTCAGTAAGTACCTATGTATAACCACTTATGCTAATTATTAAAACCTAAAATTTAAGCAGATGTCTGAAGCTATTTTAATCCCAGCAAGACCCATAACATTCCTAATATTAAACACTTTATTGTGATTTAATTTCAAAATATTTACTAATAAAGTGATACCTGTATAGATCTGCTTCTGGCTGCTGACATTCTATAACAGCTACAAGTTTGTCCAGGTTGGCAACGGACTGTAACACTGCTGTTTCTGGGACTGCAACATGTGTCTGTAAAACAGTGTCCATTAAGTTAATGATACAGGACTATTGGGCGAGTGGGGGGTATTCCAACAGGCTGAAATAAAAATAGCACCACAAATTAACTACTTTCTATTTCATAGCAGTAACCCAGACCTTAAGATTGGTCTCTCCATCCAAACTTGCGGTAGTAACATGGCATGAACCGTCGACTCGATCAGATGACAGAAGCACCAGATCAACAGGAAAAGTCTCATCTTTGGCTACTCTGACAATGTCCCCCACCTAATGAAGTGAACACAAATGAGACGTGTACAAATAGAGTTTTAAAAGAGAAGAATTCATTTCAGCATTGTTACCGAATCACGATGAAACAGGCCACTATGAATGATTAGTAACGAAACACGAGCTTTAGCTATGCAATAGAAACACAATTTTCAAKTTGTCCTTAGGCACATACCCGAATGTTTTTAGATCTGGTTTTTACAAGGCCACCACTTCGAACAACATAAACCGGAGCACCGTTTACTTCGTTGTCTGCTTTATGTCGTAGCCAGTCTTCATAACCCTGTGGAAAACAGATACAAATTTACTTTTTAAGCAAGAAACAAATCTATAAGCATTAACAAATATCTTCTGAGCAAATGTCCTTCAGATTACTTGCTGCATAGCCTGAATATAGTTACTAATTTCTCTTGAGTTTCTACTACAGCTGTTACTCAAGAACCTGGGAAACCTCTTAAATTTTACTCACTTTACACAAATAAGTAAAGGCAAATAAAGTAGCAAAAGTGGTGAAGAAACTTAACAGTCCCATGTTCTGTTAAAACAGACAGTGACATTTTCTGCAGATGAGATAAACAAGCACTCATTCAGTCTTTTATCTATATGGATTAATATACCACAAAACCCAGAACAGTCACTCCCAGTCTCTCTTATGGAGTTGTTTTGGGGGTTTTTTTGTTCCTTTGTTTTTTGTTGTTGGTTTTTTTTTTTTAAGAAAAGTAACAGACTGAAAACTTCCTCATGTCATACCATATAGCACTTCTTATAATTCCTGCCATAGCCTATGCATGAAATCTTAAGATTTCTTACTTTTGTATGACATGCTGTTCACACATCAGCTCTGTATAGCAAGAAAAGATGACTGAGAATGTTTTAGTTCTTTGTGAGTCCCAATCATAGAATCATCAAGGTTGGAAAAGACCTCTAAGATCATCAAGTCCAACCGTCGACCCAACACCACCATGCCCACTAACCCATGTCCGGAAGCGCCACATCTACACGTTTTTTGAATGCCTTCGGGACATGGGTTAGTGGGCATGGTGGTGTTGCGTTGACGGTTGGACTTGATGATCTTAGAGGTCTTCTCCAACCTTARTGATTCTATCTACATGTTTTTTGAACGCCTCCAGTGATGGTGACTCCACCACTTGCCTGGGCAGCCTGTTCCAATGCTTGAYTACCCTTTCGGTGAAGAAATTTTTCCTAATACCCAATCTAAACCTCCCCTGGCGCAACTTGAGGCCATTTCCTCTTGTCCTATCACTAGTTACTTGGGAGAAGAGACCAACACCTGCCTCTCTACAGCCTCCTTTCAGGTAGTTGTAGAGAGCGATAAGGTCTCCCCTCAGCCTCCTCTTCTCCAGGCTAAACAACCCCAGTTTCCTCAGCCGCTCCTCATAAGACCTGTKCTCCAGACCCTTCACCAGCTTTGTTGCCCTTCTCTGGACATGCTCCAGCACCTCAATGTCCTTCTTGTAGTGAGGGGCCCMAAACTGAACACAGTATTCGAGGTGCGGCCTCACCAGTGTCAAGTACAAGGGCATGATCACCTCCCTACTCCTGCTGGCCACACTATTTCTGACACAGGCCAGGATGCCGGTGGCCTTCTTGGCCACCTGGGCACACTGCCGGCTCATGTTCAGCCGGCTGTCGACCAGCACCCCCAGGTCCTTTCCCGCCGGGCAGCTTTCCAGCCACTCTTCCCCAAGCCTGTAGCGTTGCCTGGGGTTGTTGTGACCCAAGTGCAGGACCCGGCACTYGGYCTTGTTGAACCTCATRCAATTGGCCTCGGCCCATCGATCCAGCCTGTCCAGATCCCTCTGCAGAGCCTTCCTACCCTCAGGCAGATCAACACTCCCACCCAACTTGGTGTCATCTGCAAACTTACTGAGGGTGCACTCAATCCCCTCGTCCAGATCATTGATAAAGATATTAAACAAGACCAGCCCCAAAACTGAGCCCTGGGGAACACCGCTCGGGACCGGCCGCCAACTGGATTTAACTCCGTTCACCACAACTCTCTGGGCTCGGCCGTCCAGCCAGTTTTTTACCCAGCRAAAGTACACCCATCTAAGCCATGAGCCACCAGCTTCTCTAGAAGAATACTGTGGGAGACAGTATCAAAGACTTTACTAAAGTCCAGGTAGACCACATCCACAGCCTTCCCCTCATCCACTAGGCAGGTCACCTGGTCACAGGAGATCAGGTTGGTCAAGCAGGACCTGCCTTTCACGAACCCGTGCTAGCTGGGCCCGATCCCCTGGTTGTCCCACACCTGCCTTGTGAGCGCCCTCAAGATGAACCGCTCCATAATCTTCCCCGGTACCGAGGTCAGGCTGATAGGTCTGTAGTTCCCTGGCTACTCCTTCTGGCCCTTCTCGTAGATGGGCGTCACATTGGCAAGCCTCCAGTCATCCGGGACCTCCCCTGTTAATCATGATGGAGAGTGGCTTGGCAAGCTCCTCTGCCAGCTCCCTCAGTAGTCTCGGCTGGATCCCATCTGGCCCCATAGACTTGTGAGTGTCCAGGTGGCRTAGCAGGTCATTAACCGCTTCCTCTTGGATTATGGGGCGTATTCTGCTCTCCGTCCCTCTCTTCCAGCTCAGGGGGCTGAATACCCTGAGGATAACCRATCTGACTACTAAAGACTGAGGCAAAGAAGGCATTAAGTACCTCCACCTTCTCCTCATCCTTGGTGGCAATGTTCCCCCCAGCATCCAGTAGASGATGGAGATTCTCCTTGGCTCTCTTTTTGTCGTTAATATATTTGTAAAAACATTTTTTGTTGTCTCTCACGACAGTGGCCAGATTGAGTTCTAGCTGGGTTTTTGCCATTCTAATTTTCTCTCTGCATGACCTAACAAGATCCCTGCACTCTTCTTGAGCTGCCTGCCCCTTCTTCCAACAGCGGTAGACCCTCCTTTTTTCCCTGAGTCCCAGCAAAAGCTCCCTGTTCAGACAGGCCGTCATCTTCCCCGCCAGCTCTTCTTACGGCRCATGGGGACAGCCCGYTCCTGCGCCTTTAAGACTTCCTCCTTGAAGAACGTCCAGCCTTCCTGGGCCCCTTTGCCCTTCAGGACTGCCTCCCAAGGGACTCTCTCAACCAGTGTCCTGAACAGGCCAAAGTCCGCCCTCCAGAAGTMCATGGTAGTGGTTTTGCTGACCCCCCTCCTTACTTCACCAAGAAGCGAGAATTTATCATTTCGTGGTCGCTAAGCCCAAGACGGTCTCTGACCACCACATCTCCCACCAGTCCTTCTCTGTTGGTAAACAGCAGGTCGAGTGAGGCACCTCCCCTGGTAGGCTCACTTACCAGCTGCGTCAGGATGCTATCTTCCACACACTCCAGGAACCTCCTCGACTGTTTCCTCTCTGCTGTGTTGTATTTCCAGCAGACATTGGGTAAGTTGAAGTCCCCCAGGAGGACAAGCACTAGTGATCGCGAGACTTCTGCCAGCCTCTTGTAGAATGCTTCATCTGCCTCTTCATCCTGGTTGGGTGGTCTATAACAGACTCCCAGCAGGATATCTGCCTTGTTGGCCTTCCCCCTCATCCTTACCCATAAGCACTTGAGCTGATCATCACAGTCGTTGAGCTCGGTACAATCGAAACATGCCCTAACACAGAGAGCCACCTCAACACCTCTCCTTCCTTGCCTATCCCTTCTGAAGAGCTTATAGCCATCCATTGCAGCACTCCAGTCATAAGAGTCATCCCACCATGTTTCTGTGATGTTGACCAAGTCATAGCTGTCCTGCCGCACAATGGCTTCCAGCTYCTCCTGTTTCCTGCCCATGCTGTGTGTATTAGTGCAGATGCATTTGAGCTGGGCTATCGATCTCACCCCCGACATCGGCATGCCACCCCTAGGCTCATCTCTAGCAAGCCTGGTTTTATCCCCTTCCCCCTTCKAACCTAGTTTAAAGCCCTCTCAATGAGCCCTGCCAACTCATGAGCGAGAATCCTTTTCCCCCTTTGAGACAGCTGAACTYGATCTGTCGCTAGCAGGCCCGGTGCCGTGTAAACCTCCCCATGATCAAAAAAGCTAAAATTCCACCGATGGCACCAGCCTCTGAGCCACGTGTTAATCAGGTGTGTTTTCCTGTTCCTTTCAGTATTCTTCCCTGCCACTGACGGGATTGAGGAGAACACTACCTGTGCTCCTGATCCTGCAACCAATCGCCCCAGTGCCCTGAAGTCCCTTTTGATCGCTTTGGGACTTCTCTCCGCAACCTCATCACTGCCAACCTGCATAACCAACAGCGGGTAATAGTCAGAGGGCCGCACCAGAGCAGGGAGTCTCCTARTAATGTCTCTAACCTGGGCCTCAGGGAGGCAGCAGCCTTCCCTGTGGGATGGGTCCGGTTGGCAGATTGCGCYCTCTGTTCCCCTCAGAAGGGAACTGCCTATGACAATTACCCTCCTTTTTTCCTTAACAGASGCAGTCATAATGTGTGGGGCTGACTGACTCGACCTAGGCAACCCCTTCATTTGCCTGGCCCTCAAGCTCCAGAGCCCCGTATCTGTTGTGTAAGGGCAACTGGGAGGGCGAGGGAGGCCAGGAGGGGATTCGCCTGGCGCCCYGAGCAGGGACCCGTTTCCATTCCCCCCCATCTCTTAGGTCCCCTCCTTCTGCCTGGTGGCAAGAGGGAAGGGGATCCTCTGCTTCTTGTGGAGCCTCCACCTGYTGCCTTTGCCTCAGGGATGGTAGCATGKGGCTCCACCAATCTATCTCCTTCCTAATGCAACAGTTCGCAGTGACCAAGTTTAATGGATAAATTAAGCAGTTTTCCTTTACCTGATACTGAGCATCTCTTTAAGCACTCTTTATCCCATACACACACATGTGCAAATATTCATGAGACTGAATCTAGGTATATTATTCCCCTCCTATTTTCCTAAGCTATTAATAYATTGCTTATTTAATCTAATAGCATGATTGTCAATAGCATGATTTCTGATCTCCAGTCTAGGTACTGTTTGGAAAGCCCCACAAGCAAGCACAAGAAATGGATCAGTCTATGCAGAAGTTCAACTGCCTCTTACATCCTGGCAAGACTCCTACAACTGATTTGCACTAAGAGAGGCATTTCCTAAAATGCTTTTCTGTAGGTWTAAAAAATGTGAAAGAGTTAAAACCACTTCCTTGGAAGTTTGCAGACAGAAGAAGGGGGCCCCTCTGAAACAGCAAGCGTAATCCCAACTCACCCTAGAATGCTAGAAACATCATATATGAATGCCATAACACAAACAGTACTAATGCAGATGCAGTTCGGAGAATTCTGCGGTTGATTGGAGTTTGGAGAAAAGTTATATGATGAATTTAGCATGTTAAAAGTATAGTTTTGCAGATCTACCTTCATGCTCCTCCACTGTTACTAGCATAAATGAGTAAGGACAGCACAACTGCACTACCTAGGTTTAAAAAAAAAAGAAAGAAAGAAAGAAAAGAGGGAAGCTTTATATGCCAACTGCTTAAATAATTACTAAGTGTGTAGTAATAGTAGCCACACAGAGATATACTGGGAAATCAGAATCCTAAAACCCCTAAGTAAGACTCTTTAAGAGCCCTTCCTAATCAGTATGAAAAAGCATCAAGAGTCAGTACCTACAGCTCCTTGTTAAAGGTGACTGACAGAAGAAAACAAGGATTTAACTAACATCCAGTAACCTTGGGGCATTTGTCTCATAAACCTGAACAGCTGAGCAATATGGGCATTTGGCAAAGAACTGAAATTTACCTTCTTTAGAAAGTACAGATTTCAGCGCTTTCTCCATCTGACACCTATTGCCTACAACACAAGGGTAACACCTCACACCAGGGAATTCTTAAGAGCCAACTTACTGTGGTCGGTTTAAATTACCCCAAAATTTACCTACTGCGGCATTTTTGAGAGTTCCTTATCTTCACTTGCAAATACTGCAAAAATACTGTTAAAAAGAAAGATGCAATAGGAATACAGGGAATGCTGCCTAACTGCATGAACAGAAACTAAGGATTAAAATCCCTCAATTAAATGATATACTTAAGTCCTGCTTAAACAACTGCATCAATGTACTTGAGAAAAGGACAAAATTAAAACAGGCCTTCATATTATATTACCAGGTTTTTCATTCTCATTTTAGGTCTATRTTTAATCAAAACCTTCAAAGTAATTGTTTCTAATTTACCTGACAGTTCTGTAAACATCTGTGTCCAATCAGCTTGTTTGCTAAATACCTATGAACTTATTGAAATGGACTAAGTTCCCTAAAGTTCCTTAGGAAATACCTTAATATTGTAGTATTTTGTTTCAGTTTTTTTAAACTTTAATTTTTGTTTTATTTTTATTTTCTTTTCTAATTTTGGACTCCTCTGAGGACAGCATATGCATCTTCATAGCCATAAGGAGGAAAGCACTCTGGCTAACAAGATAGACAAAATGACACAGCATGAGTTGCATCACTTTGCAGTCTTGTATGTCCTTCTTCTGACCTAGGTTCAATTACACTTCTAAGGAGAAAAAGTTCTATCTCCTTGGCTGAGATTAAAATAAGGCTGAGTTTTGCGGTTTGCTAGAGGTGCCACATTAACTGGCCTTCCGGAAGCATGGGAGAGTTTTTCTATGCACTGCCAGGCTTCCCAAAACCGCATACGGTTAATGCTTCTATTTTTCCCCTTCATCTTTTGAAAGACTATTAAGTTATAGTTTAACATTTAACCTGATGTAACTTTGTATAGAACCAGTGCCCCACAGCTTTCAAAAGGGGCTTCTTCCCCTGAAATCTGCTTCCTATTCCACTTCTGGTTTGAGAGAAAATAGGAGCTGGTTTTGAGACCATACTGGGTATTTTCCCCTCTGCATTCCAACAGAAGATTTATCTTTCTTCCTTGTCCAAGGGCAGCCTGTTGGAAATAGCACACTGAATTGYCTTTCCAAGATAACAGCTTGTGAATACTGTTTGCCTACATTGCAGCAGGTAGGATAAACACAAGAGTCCAATAGATCAGTTTAGGTCRTTCCAATAGTCTTTGCAGAGATATTGAGACAATCAGAAAAACTCTTCATGCTTGGCAAGTCACAARTGATTTGAAATTTCTATAAGGAATGCCAGAATCTCTATTCTTTGCAACTGATGGTAAGATACTAAATTTCCCAATATAAGATTGGACATCTGGAAACAAGGTTGTAATAGATTATTTTGGACTATTTTAGACTTACACAAGTCCAACTTCTTTCTGGGAAAAAAAATAATCTAATATTTGTAACTAAGTTGCACAATCTGTTTCCGTTCACACAGCTTTAAGGGATATTTTCCATTGCTTACTTAGGACTATATATCTTGAACATGGGATTTTTGGGGGTGATTATAAAAAGTGCAACTGAATAAGGTTAGGGCACTCTACATATAAAAATTGCACAGCAACAAGATGAAATGTTAGTTCAAATATTACTCCAGCATTGATCCCCTCTGCCCAAACACCATTCTATCTGCTTGAAAGCTAAAGCTATTTTTACTTTTGCTCTATTTCAGYGTGGCTTTGGGTCTTACTGGCACAGAAGGCAAATTGAAATTCCAGTTGTAGCTCTGTAACAGTCTCCTGTTTACTTTTCAGTTGCTATGACTGCATCTCTTCCCCAGACAGCACTGTCAAACCCTTTGAAGGGGATAGCTCCTGCAAATTACCTCCCTGTAGAAGACATTATAGTTTCTATCCATATCACCTCTTTATTGATGTGCTTGTTTCTTTATGCTCTTGCTTTAAGGGTTTAGAGAAAACAGAAGGTTTTTTTTTTTTTTTCTCCCCACCACCCCCCTTTTTTTTTAACATTCTCCTTCCAGGGGCTCTAGGTCTTAGTAGGATGTAATATGATGCTTGAACAAGATTTCTATTAAATTCATACTTAGATTATTTTTTGTATTTCAAGTGCTCCAAAATGTTTTATGCAACCGAAGATAAAGAAAACAAAACCAGAAGCTTTCTAAACTGGACCTTTTGCCTGGTACAGGATTATACTCCTTGGGGCAAAATTTGCCTTTTAACTACTGACAAACATGGATTGCACCATTGCTTCATCTACCCAAGCTCCTTTCTCAGTGTGTCATGTGGGAGGATTGGTTTTAATATGCAGCAAAGTGTGCCAAAGCAATAAGTGAGGAGCTTTCAGAAAACGTCTTATAACAAGTGACATGTAATGTTTAGACAAAAATGCTGTCTGACAGTCATTCACTGTCCATTTAAGGGTACCGCAGTGAGTCACTGAGCGCTTGACAACTAACCAAAATGTTCAAGTTCAAGCGTCTAACAAGAAACATCAAATACAAAATCCTTTCTAAAAATGACACCTTTTTTATTTATTTTTAGTATCTAAACATTATCTTGGTGAGACTTTGTTAAGTAACTTTACCTTAGAAAGACTTCATGCTACAAGATTTTTCCCCTTTACCTGTTTTATGGCTGTCACAGTTATGACAAAAAACAATGGCAATCCACTGGTAATAGGACTGGTAGGGGTATCTATCATGAGCTAAAAGAGAAGAAAATACGAAAATTAGCCCCAGCTTTATTTTTACAATTGTACTTTCAAAAAACCCCAATAAAGCAAGATGACAGCTATTTTCCAAACTCCTCACTACAGCCAGTGAGTATTTTYACTGCACTTTCTGCAGTATTTCTGGAGCAAAACTCAGTTCCTGACACCTAAATAATGCATGTCAATAATGATGCAAACAAAGATTCTAGGGCACAGAACAGACTTAATCACATTTGTAATGCATGTGCCAATTTTTAGAGTCCTTAGCAAAAGGAAGGTATGTTTTCATCCTACAAAAATTAATTCAAAAGTATATTACAAAGGAAGGAAATCTGCATTTCGTGAAGCTGTTTCAATACTCTATACAATGTACTGCTTAACAGTAATAACATCACCCACTTCAGAAGTGAAAATAAAGTTAAAAATAGTAATTTCCAGCAGTTTAGATATTAAYGAACACTCTTTCTTAGACTGCTCCTTTCTGGTTCTCCCAAGTTAACATGCAGTTTTTACAATTTGTGCTATTATTGCTGGCATGCCAAAAGTGCAGTGTATACACTAAAATTCTGTATGTGAGGGGGATGTTAGTGGTTCTCCTCTGCTGCAGGAAAAAAAAAAAAACATGGTCAAGTGCTGTAAAGAAAATATACACAAGAACTATTCAAAACCAAGGACATTGATTTGATCCACTTTACCTGAGACTTATGGCATTGCTTTGGGAACCATTAAAAAAGAAAAAAAAMCCAACAATCATACATGAAGTTACTCTGTTAAGAGCCAAGAACCTCGTAGAGAAAACAGATTATGCCACCTTACAACACATGCATGAGCTATTTTTTTTTTTGACCTGAACACAGACAATTTATAGTACACAACAAAAATCAGATCTAGCCTGCAATATTGTCTGTTCTTCAACTGTAGCATTGCAATTTCAGCTTGGCAGTGTATTATCTAAGAAAACCCATGCCAAAAGCATCTGATTTTTGGCTGTATAGGGTTAACCGTGACATTTCTGCCATCTACACTCTCGCCTCCTTTCTCAAGAGAGGCTCATATGYGAAAATGGAGCAATTTTTGTGCTGGTGGAATTGTCATGGCAGCCTGCTCCTTTTGCCTCTTTCACCAGAACACCATGGCCCTTAGCCTGCTACACAGCTGGACACTCATCCACCACATAACTGGTGTGGAGCCTCATGCAACCAAAATGCAGTCTGTCACCAGTTTCTGGCATGCATGTGTGAGGTGAACAATGTGGACTGGATTGTGCTGCATGTTTAAATCACACAATGAGAACTTGCCCCAGCTCTGTCATCCCCGGTGGGACAAGGTGGCAATGACAGACACTGCATCTTGGTCATATGAGATTCATATRACAGAGAAGATACCATGATGATCAACTTCTAAAGGCACCTTTGCCTTATAAAAAGAAAAAATATTAGATATTAATGAACTTCCAACTGGGATTTGAGTGAAAACRGAATTCCATTCTAACAAATGACAAAACTGACTGCAGCTTTCCTCCTGTTCAGTTTCCAAGAATACAGACATATAGACAAGACATTTCCCATACAAATTAGGGCATCCACTTGAGTCACGAACTGAGAGAAGAACAGGATTACACTCTGAATAGAAGTTCTGCCTTTAGATGCGTATTTGTTCATGGATATCACATTTAGATATTACTGAAGTCTAACAGTTTGAAAGGAATGTGACTCAAAATTGAACAAAAGAGGTAAATTTGCATTAAAAAGAAATAAAAGATTTAAAAATGCAACACCATCTGTGGTTACTGTARGTAACATTTATGTTCCATCTCCAGCATGCCCCCACCTTCCTCATGCTACAATATGTTAAACAGCATGAAACATCATAACAGGAAYGTCAAAGCTAATATTCTTAACTAGGAAGATGGGATGGGCAATGCATCCTGTTAGATTAAGCTAGAACTATATGACTTTAGTAACTCCCAACACGGGACTTTTCAGCCTATTGGAAAGCTCATTATTTCCAAATGTGAAAGAACAAGAGCAAGGGACACAGGACACAACGGATTAAACATTGCAGAACTGGCCCTGCTACTGACATCTTGCACAATCACAGACAAATCTTACGAACTCTTAATTATTCCTGTTTTTTGTCAAATGAGGTACCATCTTTTTCAGATACATACTGTAAATGTTGGTTAATCACTGTGGAGTGCTGTACATGTTCAAAGCATTCTATTTTATAATGAAAGAAAAGTTTGTGTACCCCAAAATCTTGTCTCTGTCTCCAATATTAATTGGTCTTTCAAAAGTTATTATCTCTCCTTACAACTTAGAAGCTGCACATTTAAATATATTAGCATTTGTGAAGATAAAATGTAAGGACAGTACTTMAATTTGAACATAATTATTTTTAAAGTTATGTTATTTTCCCAGAGAAGCTGGAAATGTGTTGTTTTTATAAACAGAATATGTAAGTAGAGAAGTTAAATTCACAGAACGAAAATCAGTGGTAGAATTTACAACATAAATTGCAATTTCCTGAGTATTATTCAACTTACCTGAACCAAAAATATAATCAGAAAATAAAAGTTGGCTACTCTTCTGAACTGCTCAAATAAGTTTTTTGGAACAAAATTCCACACTGTGTACTGAAGGCAAAAAAGAGAGAGAGAGAAGAACAGTTATGACATACTGAACAATTTTTCAGTGAAATTCAGTTCCACTCCCATTAAACTCTCTTAACCTAAATCTTTTCATTTTCCATCTCCCCTCCCCCAAAGTACAGCTAGCAGGGAAGCAGGGATAGCAACTGCATTGCCTTTACAGTCAAAGTTTTAAATGTTCTCCTACCAACTGGGATAGGAGCAGCTGGAGTCATTTGGCTGCTTGCATCCTGGCTAGCAGAGAAGAAATTAATTCTTGCAGCTGTAACTTTCTCTCTTACACTACAGCGACAAGACACATCCCCACCATCAGTTCTACTGATTCCAATCCAAGGTCACACTAGGAGGGAATCTGCAATTGCAGTCCATTGCTGATTTATTTTATGCAGAGTACTAGCTTACAATTTGGCTATTTTATAAATCCTCACAATCAGCTTCRTCCTTTCTTTTAAGTCGTTCTATGCATCACATCCAGACACAGGCAACACTGGTTTAAAACCTACTTTTCTTCAGAAATTCTGACCAACATGCTTAATTGTTCTGTACTTAGTCAGGTTCTGAGGAAAGAGGGATGAGAGCAGGAGAAAAACTACATAGGAAGCAACCTAGCTTTTTCCTCAACAGAGCTTGTTTCATTTTGAATGTTGTATACGTGCCATTAGACGTAATACACACATGCACATTCACTAYACAACTTCTTAAGTAACATACCAAGTGGTTTTCCCATGACAAATTGTTTCCTTACCTTGGATGATATGATTCTGTTGTCCGCAAACTTCTGAGGAACGTAATGGCCATGCTGGGGAAAACGATTTGCTATATAAATAGTTCTTGTATCGCTTTGATGCGGTGGGTCAAAACCCTAAAACACAAAATAAAAAAAGATTATCAAGAAAGACTACTGTAAAATTGTTATCTTTGTGCTGAAAAATGATATCCAGATATCAAGCAGCAGTTTTAGAATAGCGGCTTTTGAATGGGAAACAAAATTAATGTGTAAATTAAAGTCTGCTGTGTCCAGAGAATTTTTTAAAATTGGGGGGGGGGGGGGAGGAGAGAGGGGATCTCAATTTTGAGGTTGTGTACTCATTATGGAAAATGAAAGAAAAAATCCTAAGTCTCAAAAAGGATAGAGAATACATGCTATCATGCAAACTTGAAGCCCTGTGAAACTTAAAAAAGAAGAAACAGAAATGGAGATKAAAACATATATAAATTACAAAACCTCATAGCCACACTTATGACAACCCTAATAAAACAGTTTATGGGAAAAGTAAAAGGTCAAAACAAACAAGTCATCCTAGTATGCTGTGATAAACTGTATTTTGAAAAGATTCTCACCAGYTTAAAAACAAAAGCATATGCATCTGACTAGACAATAGTATTTTTCCAATTAAGTTGTATCTCCAAGAACTAACACTTTGCCTAACCTCAAATGCGATTTCCTGCCATTACCACCAATTCATACATGAGTGGTAGCAACAATGAAAGCAAACTCATAAAAAAAAAAAAGGATACTCAGAAATACTTATCAATAGTTTCCTGCCAAAACAGAAGATCTGAGTGAGGTCCCTTGGAACCAAAGCCCTGTTTCAGGTCTAATGGTCAGTATTTTCACAAACTGCCTCTGTGAGGGGAAGGGGAATACAGGTGTTAAATTTGCAGATGACACCACCTCAGGACTGCAAGGACACCAAATGACAAGAAAAATTCAAAATCATCTTGACCAACTAGACGCACGGAAGACTGAAAGATGCAGCAGTTAGACACAATTAACTGCATCTACAAAAAAAGAGAATAAAAGCCCATATAGGAATTCTGTAGAAAAAGATCAAAAGGCTATAGCTGATCACAGGCTAAATGTGAGTCAGTAATGTCACCCCATTGAGAAGAAGGCCTTCAGTACTAAGGACGCTGGAGGAGGAGTGGGACCCATAGTTGAAGCACTGTGAACCAGCTGGACAGCAGCATCCAGAGGAGTGGAACATGAACCACAACAGATCCTGAAAACACGACATATAACGCAAGGCTGAACAACCTAAAAAGCAAAGAGCAAACAAGTTAGAGTCATTTAGTCTAGAGGAGAGGAAACTTGGGATATACTAGCACATCTTCCAATATATAAA
This sequence comes from Oceanodroma leucorhoa, assembly GCA_030449065.1. Taxonomy (NCBI): domain Eukaryota; kingdom Metazoa; phylum Chordata; class Aves; order Procellariiformes; genus Oceanodroma; species Oceanodroma leucorhoa. The sequence goes on along the minus strand of JASVER010000021.1, from coordinate 2,980,707 downwards.
AGACTTCCACTGAGGAAAGCAGTAATCTGAAGGACAAAGAAGAACAGAAGTAGGCTTAAGTTGCAGCTAGGAAAACTTAGCATGGATATTGGAAGAACAAACAAAAATTCCTTTCTTACGGAAACAAATATTAAAAACCAAAATAAGTCACATGGGAAGATTGCAATGTCTCTGTAACACAAGGGCTTATATCTAGGTCATTCAAGACTATCTTTAATTGAGCTTTTCCTGGGGCTACATGACTCACCAGAACCCTTCCTAGCTCTAACGTTCTGACCTGGAGAAGCAGGTGATGGCAAAAGACAACAAGCAAGACAGTAGAACAGTAATAATTCAGGTAACAGGCCAAGAAAATTAATAAAATAAGAAACAAAAAGCTTTAAGACATGGAACAAACTAGTGAAATTAAATTTGGAACTATTAAGTTGTTCRATAGGGAATCAATGATTGTCCGGGAAGTGGTGAGTTTCAGCATGAACGTCAGACATTCCTAATCTTAGTGCTGTATATACAAAGTCTCCTTGTTCTTTGATGCCAAATGAAAGGACAACTGATGAAACAGGTGGAAAGGGCATTACCAGTTCCACTACAAGAGGTGAGGAAATTACCTTTGCAGCTGTATTGCTCCACTTGTGAAACCAGGCTCAAACCTTGATTCATGTCAAAATAAAAACTGACACTTCACAGAACTCCAACAGAAGATACTCCGCACCAGTTAACTAGATGGTGATGAACAGCGAGCACAATAAGCTACATAAAGAATGGCTGGCATAACCAACCAAGAATTTTCTTTAATCGATAAAGTTCTCTAACACAGGGCATTAGGTATGTTCACACTCAGGATGGCGTCATTTTGAAGTAAAGGAATAATTAAAAAATCCTCTCAAACATATAAATTTTTGTATTTGGCATCATTACTACAGAAATGTTCTGCTTCAGAAATAAAGAGGTCCAGAAGAAAGAAGGGAGAAAGAAAGGAAGGGGGATTTTTAAAAGAGATTTGAAGGAGAATAAACTTTAGATGACAAGCAGTGGAAGGCTGCTCTAGTCACATGCTCCAGTGTGAAAGCTTGTTTAAAGATAAGACTGGAGCAAGGAGACAAAAAGTAGATATGGGAAAGGACTGGAAAGAATATATAGGATGCCAAAAGCAAAAAGAAAGGCACTGTTCACAACTTAAGAAATACAAGCATGAAAGTAAGATGAAAAAAAAAAATAAATCAATCTGTTAAATGCTGACACAAAATGTAAAAAGAGAACAATGTTTATAGCAGAAGCATTTTGGATATCTGACATTAGTGACACATTATTTCTAAACCAATCCAGAAGATGCCACAATAAAAATGTTTTGAAAGCAAGAAAAAAAATGTGCTTAATTAGTAAGACTAGGTACATAGCTCTTTTCTATCTCAGAAAATGTCTGGCACTCCCAAAATGCCAGACATCCTCACTTTGGAAAGTCATACTCGACAGCCTGAAAAAATTCCACTCTAAACCAAACAGATGTAAAGCAGGGAAAAAACAGAAGAAGCAAAGAAAGCGACTAGCAGTCTCCTGATGGTGATAAATGCTAATCTCCATGCCACTTGCTGAAAGTTATTAAAAGAGAAAAATTTCAGAGTGACTAGGGTATCACTGAATTTTTTCCAAAGTATTTATATGCCCCTTTTAGGCCACTATCTGAGCACCTGAAAGTTGATGAGTTTAATGACATTTTTATTATAAAGAGTAAAGACCTCCATACAACTCAAGCTTAACTGCACAAGCACTTCTGCCAGAGGAGAATACCTCTGCTGAAGCAGACTCAACTGATTAAAAGCAAGGAATCTATTTTCCAAATCAGAATCTCAGGCCATACGAGTTTACAGGTGCAGCTGTGGAGCTAAAACAGATTAAAATTGCAGTTCATAAACATTTAACTCTGTTTTGTTGAAATTTATCATGGAGAAAGTGCAAAAGCTGTGCAGTCAGCAGACCTATGGAGATGGCAATGCCCAAGCAAGGCAGGCTAGGGACAAGAATCTCTTCAAGTTGTCAGAGCTACGGCTGGAAAAGGACACATCCTTGACAACCGTAGTGACGTGACTGTAGGCACAGCAGGAAGTGTCAGACCTGGGAACAGAAGCCAGGTTTCCTAAGTTTCATGTCTGTAACTATGAAAGATCATTTGAAATTACCTAACAACCCTGTCATCACATAATTAGCTAGTGAGACTGCAACCAAGCAGATCTTCCACAGAAATTTTAATTACACATCTCTCCAAGGAAAATTCTGCACAGACATTTATCATGGTTTAACCCCAGCCAGCAGCTAACCATCACACAGCAGCTCACTCACTGCCCCCCGCAGTCGGATGGGGAGAGAATCGGGAAAAAAAAGTAAAATGTGTGGATTGAGATAAAGACAGTTTAATAGAACTGAAAAGGAAGGGAATAAAAAAAAATAATAATGATGATGATAGAATATACAAAAGAAGTCATGCACAGTACAACTGCTCACTACCAGCTGACTGATGCCCAGCCAGTTCCCAAGCAGTGGTCACTACTCCCCAGCCAAGCCCCCCAGCTCATATGCTGAGCATGACGTCATATGGTATGGAATACCCCATTGGCCAGTTGGGTCAGCTGTCCTGGCTGTGCTCCCTCCCAGCTTCTCGTGCACCTGGCAGAGCATGGGAAGCTGAGAAGTCCTTGACTAGTGTAAACACTATGCAGCAACAACTAAAACATCAGTGTGTTATCAACATTATTCTCATCCTAAATCCAAAACACAGCACTATACCAGCTACTAGGAAGAAAATTAACTCTGTCCCAGCCAAAACCAGAACAACGTTAAACTTGATTGTTCAAGAACTGAAATGCCTTTAACTTTTCTGTAACTATGGGGCTGGTCACAGATCTTGCTCCTGACACAAAACTGATTCATAGTCCAAATTTCTGACCAGCAAAGGGATTTTGTATAGTATCTATATGCAAGCCAGTAAAGAGATGCAGAAAGCACACTGTTTCCTAATTTCACTTACTAGACAGTTCTTTCTAATGTCATTATCTAACTCAGCTGCAAAACTAGGGTAACATGCCCTTGTCAAAGGATTTCTGCAGCTAAATAGCATGAGCAGAGAATCCCTAAATTAAATTGAGTCTTGCAAAAAGATTCAGTTGTCACCAATATCTTTCAACAAAAGTTTGTTTTCCTGCAGTTATCTAGTGAAGTGATTTCTACCTAAGTGCATAGATCATTGACTTCCTAACAAATAAAGGTGAGTTTATTACAAAACCTGATATCTAAGGCTTCTTGATCAGGTGTATTACATGAATCAACTGTAAATAAAATAAAATTTGACCATAAGATTAAGTATTTGATTCCCCCCCCTCCCTTCAGGCTGCAATTTAAATCTAGATTTCCTGGCTAAAGTTCAGCCATTCAGCTGATTTATCAACATAAACCAGGCATTATCTACCCCTGGAATACAGCACTCATATTTGATCTTCGATACACATCTCCCCAACAGAAATTTTGCACCCGGATAAATTTGACACGTTTGTTTTTGAAAATACTCTAAATGATTGCCATTTACATACAACACACAGATGTTTGAGTCAAGCTGATTTACAAAGCACAAACCAAAATAACTTTCTGGAACAAAAAAAAAAAAAGTGATTTGTCGTTTTCCTTTTTTATAAATTTGTAATGACTCTAACCAAAGTCAAAGTAATTTTTACTAAACCTCTTCAGCAGTGATTTCGTTAGTGTTCTAAAAGTTAGACAGACATCCTCTGTGTAATAATTAGGCTCCTTTAAAACAGCATAGAAAACATATCCTGGGTAACTGAGGAGAAATTTTTGACTGCGATTTTATGCTATTTCTTTCATGAAAGAAACAGGCCTCAACAGCCACCTCTCCTCCAAATAACCCCTTCCTACATTTTGTCTCCATCTCCTCCATTGTGCTAGGAGAACTGCCCATGCAGCCATATTTTAAAGCGAAATGGAAAACTGATCCAACCGAAACGCCACCATTCTCCCAGTTGTTTGGGGTTTTTTTTTGTTGTTTTTTTTTTTTTTTTTTTTTTTTTAATGTATCAGTTCCCTAAAACAACTGCATGGTCATGCCAATAGCCTGGTGGTATAACAAAAGGGTACAGTGTGGAAGAAGAGTTTTATATTGCTGCTGAGGAAGCATTATTAGCATGAACAACGAATCAGGCAACTGGAGAAACAGGCAGAGTAAGCAAAGGTGAAGCAGCACTACAAAAAAGAACTGTGCAAAGGAAGAGCCTGGCCTCTCAACACCTGCAAGCATAAACAAATAAGAAAAGAAAAAGGTTTCTCAGTCAACTTGTTGATACAACATACACTATCTACTGCAGACTCTTATTTCTTAAATACCACCATTAAAAAGCTTAACTTATGGCAGCACGCACGTATGCCCTCCCCACACACTCTACAGCACTGAGACAGCAGAAATCCGCAGATCTTTCAGCTGGGATTAGTGACATGAGACCAGTACACAACAAATCAATTGCTGTTTCAAGCTTTGCAATACAGGAACCGATAATTACAAATCATCTGACAAGCAGTTTTTGCTTATGATCTGCATAAAGCTAGTATATTTTAACCCGATCTCCCAGTGTTTCTTATTCATCATTCACAGCTTTTACAGGAAAAAAGGCAGAATTATGTTTGCTAAAAGAACTTCTGCTATGTGACCAGTTTTCAGTGAAAGGGGTTTGAAATAAGGAAGTCTCAAGTCTTCCTCCTTTCAAAAACCACACTGAACACTGCTAAGGAAAGCAGTAGTTCCCCCCAAAGCCCTTTGGACACCACATACTAGTTAATAAAACTAATAAACAGAAGAAAACTCAGTCTCGGGAGCCTTTTTCCTAGGGAGGTGTGACTGACTGACCGTGGCTGCAGAGACAGAACATTTCCTGCCAGATAGCCCAAAAGCCTGCTATTACGCTGCTGCCAAGATATATTTTGATTAAAGATGTTTTGAGGAAATGGATTTTCTTGCTTTGGTTTTTTTTCTGAATATACATGGAATACTTTTCCCCATGTCAGATAAGATCATCTATTCACACTCCATGCACATTTTCAGAAGTCTGTGTAAATTTGTACTCAAAACAGTCAGCCAATAATTCTTTCAGTCACATAACCGGGCAGTAGTCAAACTGAATTTGTCGTATCAAAGGTTAGCGTGAAGGAAGAAACAGCCTCTCACAGCAATCTTAAACACTGCTCTAACAACTAAAGCAGTGAATCAGCTGAAGCACCCTGAGGTTTACATAGTGTCATGCAATTTGTTCCTCCTCTTTTAGATATCACCGCAGTAAAGAAATAAAACAGTATCAAAAGTCATGCACTATTCATGCAACTTCCTCTTCCCATTTACTGTATCTACACTTGTTTAAAATATCTGATAACAAATCATGTTGTAACCTCCCAAAAGACCTATAACCAGACTACGTTATTTTGTGAAAAGAAACACTCTAGGAAACAAGGCCTGAGAAATCATGAAGCAATAATCCTTCCTTTCACAAAGTTAAAAAAATGCCTAGTACTGTATTTAGAAAAGTCATACTGGTGCTTGGAACAAAGTCCTGGTTACATACAGCTCAAGTTGTTCTTACTTTACCTTATTCTGTCAAAATGCCCACAAAAATAACTTGGAAGAACCCCTACTTAAAATTTAAAAAGCCATCTATCTTCTCCTTATTTACCTGTAAAAAAACCAATCAAGCTAAACTGGCCTCATTCACTGCTAACATACTTCCCTGTGCCAGTTTCTCTATTCAGGTGACTGATGCCAAACACATTGGTCTTCTAACATCAGTAAAATCAGAAAGAAAAAGCGAGCTGAGCAGGCAAGTTAGGCTTTCTAACATAGCACTCTCAGAGACTGTTATGACATGTCTGGTTTCCATTAGTAGTGAGGAATTTTATCAGAGATTTAGGTACACTGCTTAGTTTTAGAATACCCCAACTTTGCATCAATTAAGGAACCGGCTTTCTTATCCTCCCCAACAACCCAAATCACAGTATTTACAAAGCATAATCCATTTTGCACATCATATGGTAAAACAAACCTCATGTTTTATAACAGCTACTTTTTTTGACTGTCTTCAACAGAATTCCAAGCTTTGCATTTTTTCTACAGGATTATTAGAATTCTTATCCAAATGCCTGTAATACATTCCTCATTCGTTGCTTTATTTTAGGATGTTCCCTTTCACACTCAGACACACAAATTATGAAAATTATCAATAACGAACAGATCCAGTGATACTTTTGCTCTATCTCTTTAGCAGTGATTTTGTTAAGAATACAAAAAATTTGTGCACACCCATATAATTTTGTCAGTCAAACTTTGGACCAAGAAAACAATTCTAGGACTAGTAATGCCAGTTCACACAAAACGAACTTAATGAGTTTTATCTGTCATTAACAGCTCGCCAAAAAACTGTGCATTTGTGGGGTGTCAAGACACATCCAACTTTATCAATGTCATCTAACCGCACATTCTGCGCTACTTGGATCCAATGGCAAATTTTAAAAATACTGGCTGTCTATACTGTTGCAGAGGGGAAAATGTGCTAGTGATAAACAATGGATTAGGAAATCACTAAAGGAGAGGAAAATGACTGCGGAGTCTTCTGGCAAGAATCAAACATACACATGGCAAAGCGGTCTGCACCAGAGATGACAGAAAACAGAGACTTTACAATATATGTGTCTTCAACTCTAACAAAGAAAGCAGATTCTAAGAAGCCTGCCTCAATCTCAAACACATGGCTAGTGGCTTCCAAACTACTTTGCAAGGCCATTCAGTGCTCTCTAAACTTTTTCCTTAAAAAAATGCATTATGATAAAGGTCCAAGAGGTCTGAGAGAATTTGAGGCTTGACAGTAGCTGTGGTCCAAAATGTTTTGGTCTTTTGCCATGATTCCCAAAGCAGCCTATTGCTCTATAAAAGTGAGAATGAAGATGCCTTTGAAGTTCCAACTACACAGTTTTAATTTCAGAACCAACAGTTTTCCTCTGTGGACTCCAGCAATTAGTTATCCTTACCTGCAGTATCATCTCCCTCTCAGACATGCACAAATGGAGATTAGGCAAGATTTTCAAAGCTGAAGGGTGACTTTAGACACCCATCAGGAGGCAACTATAGGGCATCGTATTTTGTAAAATAAGAATTGAGATATCAAAAATCAATAGCCACTTTTAAGAATGCTGCTCAAAATATATGAAGTACTTGGAAAATGGAAAGTGCTATAATTCTGCAATAATCAATCACACAGAAATAGCAGTTACTAAACAAAGTCACAGTAAGAAATACAGAACCAGTACAGCAAATGAAACATTCAACACACAAATCCTTCATATACCTTGAATAACCATAGTATCTAAAAAAAAAATTAAAAAAAAAATCTAACTGTATCCTTTCTGCACTGTCCCTGGATTCGTTTAAGTCATTTTATAGCAGAAATATTTTTCTTTAATTTTCAATATTAAATAAGGCATTCAAATCTGTGACAGGTTATGAACTTTGTTTTCACTTACGATTAGAAAGCAGTTCCAATTTTGTAGCTAGCATATACACCATATTCACCATATACAAAAACTAAATTTGTCAAGTCCATGACAGGAAAAATACAGAAGAATCATACATTCCTACGTGCATTATTATCTTAAAATGAAATGCTGTTTACCCACTGCTCTGAAGAGTCATTTATAAAACTATTTTACACAAGCATGAAGGGCTGCTGTTCTGGGCTACTGATAGAACCATTATCCCATATGAATACTGAAAATCACCCTTTTCAATATTTAGATTGGTTCTAGTAGGCAATAGCTACTTAGGCCAATCAGCCCCTGCACTGCAAGTCTAATTCACATATCCCTTCAGTATGAAAAAAAAAACTTTTCAAAAAATTCTTCCCCCAAAACTGCCCCTAGACAATAAATCTTAAGTCTTTTTCAAAATGTGTACCAAAATTATACTGACAATTGCTCTGACAGTTATTGCTCAACAAATTTAACAGGAAGAGAATTTAGTTCATAGCTAGAACTGTCTAGCTCTTCCTTTTAACACGCTTTGATAAAGCCCGCTCTGTAAAACTTAACATTACAGTTTTGAGTCTACTCCATTCATCGAATATCACTTTAAGCTTTAATTCCATTTCAAACATGATTTATGATCTTAGTATCAGTTTGATGTCCTGCTTTCAGACACATCTACAAACTAGTTTATCCTTAAAGCTTGCTAAATCTTAAGCTTCCTTTCTATTTTGTTGCAATTCTTTTTCCAAACAGGTATGTAAATATTTGCAAAAATTAGCACAGCCATCCATAAAACTAGCACAAAAATGTGCAGAGGGGATAGTAAGAGAGTAACAAAATGTAACAACATATAACAAAATATACTTTTTGGTATAAACCATATAAAACTTCTTTCCCTGGTGAAGTATTTCGGGATGAAAACAAACAGCTTGCCTTTTGTCTACATCATTATCTCTCCTTCCCATTTACAGGAAAGTTCTTCTTTCCCATGCTTATTTTTACTCAAAGTAAACAAGAAAAAAAAAAAATCCTCTTAAGTCAGAGTACGTGGGAGGCCAAGGAATTGCAGGGTTTTGTTTTTTAAATCACGGTGTAGCTGTCCATCCTACTTTCTATTTTTTCTACCATGGTCTGTACTATCACTAAGTAGTTTTTTTTCAACAGCAGTTGAAAAGAGGTTTGTATAAAAAAAAAAGTCTAGCTGCAAATATGTCACCTGTGTCTAGCTGGAAGATATGACACTGTGTTTACAGAGGCACTCTGTCATACCTATTTTGCTGCAGTTCTTATATGCTGGCTTACAAACAGATTTTGTGCTAGAAATGTAAGGATTTTTTTTTTTTAGAGGTATATTGTAGATACCTTTTTCCTCGTGAAATAGTTACAAAACCAGTCATAACTACTGAGGACACCACAACACAATAAAGAAAAGCAGATGGCAGATCACTAGTGAAGTGCACAAGTCATGGTGCTTTTAATGAAATTCAAACACATTATTATATTTTTCCCTTATAACTCCTACCTCTCCACCCCAGAAGAAAGCAAACAAAAGTTTTAATGAATTTAGCCAAGCCATCCAAAACTAGAAAACCAAATACCAATGATAGCCAAAACACATGTTGAATGTTATTAAATTCAGCACATATTTACTTGCCTTCAATTATGAATTTACCTTCTGATGAGAGTTCAGAGGCAATCTTAGCAATAAACAGAGGCATCCACCCTGACCATCCCCTCATCCCACCAGATGCCACCTACTGACCAGAACACAAAAAGCTTTTGCTCTTCGTCAACAAAATAACACTTTTCTCCCTCAGTTACATAAAACATAAATAGACAGTAGCTGTTAAGGGAGCAGGACCCTGTTAGTGCAGGAATATCATACAGTCAATGAAATGGTCATGTTATTGCGTGACAAGTGAAGTTTGGTACAATAAAAATTTGCTGCTTAAAAGGCTCACAGCTAGAAAAAAAAAAAGGATGGGACAAGATACAGGTCAAACATCCAAGTCTCACAGAAAGGCAGCACATCAGACAACTCTGATTTTCCCATTTTTAAAATGGTCTTTGAAAGAAACAGTGTCAAGACTGGTTTGATTAGGTTGTGGTAGGCAATTTTGAAACCTAGAGTTTAATTTTTTTGAGATAAGATTTAAAAATTACACACAGGACAGAACGGATGTCTCCGTTTGGAACAGACAGCTGGCTGAAGACAGGGCCAGGTTCTGCATGCTTTGGAACACACTGTGCTGCAAATGTATTAGCCTTCAGCAGTTGCATTATATAGAAAGAAAATAAGGTTAAAAGACCTAAACACAACGGAAGGACTAGTCCAGCAGATCACAGAACACCTCTAGCAAAAAAACAGGGCGACATTTTCTCTTGTGTGAAGTTACATGAGGTGGGTCATTAACCCCCAGTTCTCAAACTACTCTAACCAAAGCAGTGCAACCTTCGGTCTGTTCTAACATGCATCTCACTGATCCTCCAGTGACAATACAGAAGGTATTAGCCGGGCAGTCTGAACCAGAGGAACTCTTTTGAGCAAATACGCATTTATTTTTCTAGTATACAATAACAAACACCCACTTAATTTTAGCCAAAAAGGGGAACAGGCTTCAATTACAAGTAAGAAAAGAAGGGGCAAATTGTGCTCCAGAAAAACAACGTGATTTCAGAAGCTAGGGTGCTCAGTCATTGGATTAGTTCAAAGTACTTTCAGTATTCAAAAATTACAGGGAATTCTTCGGGGAAAAAGAAAGAAGTAACTGCATTGGTTCAATTCTATAAAATAATTAAGTGAAAATAATACACACATGTCAGTGCAAACAATGAGTTCAAATGCTGTCCACCTTGTTCAGAATACCAATAATCGCAAGTTATCACAGAATACCATCTGCCCATCTCAGAACATCTTAACAGATACCAACACCTGGAAGGAAAGGGAAGAACATCCCAACATACAGTCCTCTAGTGCTGATCTATTTGAGGACATTTCCCTTATCAGTAGAAGAAGTTTTTCATTAAAATACCTCCAAAAGATGAGCAAGAACACTCCTACAGATATTGTCCTGAGTGGAGGAGCTGTGGGGTGTGACAGGGACAATCAACACAAAACAGTCAAAAACATTCCCTGTGATCATCTCTCAATGCAGGCTATGCAGAACTTTTGGACTAGATGAACTCCTGATGTCCCTCCCAGTCTGAACCTTCCTATAACCACGAAATAAAATATTCTGGTAACTAGGTTTTCCAGTTAAAAGACATCGATCCAAAGGAATTAATTTATACATTTTGTCTTTGACTTCCAGTTAAATATCAAAGCTGCATTTCCCTGAATACCTTGCTCCGCATAGCATAAAAGCTGTTGTCAGTGCACAACATTCAGGTTCTTAAATTGTAGGAAGATATTCTGCCAAATACAGCGTAATTCTGCTTCTCTTGAACTGTCATGTATAAAAGAGGGACCAGGCAGATAGCTCTTAGGTTTTCTCCATGCAGCACCTTTTGTACATCATTGGACTATTACCTAACAGATCAAAAGGCTCAACTCCACATAATAGCAACTAGAAGGGAAATCCAGAGACCTATCTTCACTTGACAGGACTAATACTTCAAAATCACACAGCTAAGATCATACATACAAGGGTATTCGATTTTTGGAGACCTCCTTGCCAAACAACTGAAGTTGTCATTACTTTTTTTTAATACTACTGCACCAGCCCCTACACTCCAGGTACACCATCAGGACATCAGCACAGTCTAAACACTGTCATAAATCTATCAAGCTAGAAGTGGTACAGAAAGTCACTGAGCATTACAAAATACTCGTTTTGTATTGGTACTGCACAAACTTGACCAGGAGAGCACAACAGCACTCTGCTGCACGCAGATCAGCTATATAGTCTAACTCATCATATTTGGAAATGCAAATAAAATGTAGTGTGCTATTCCTGAATATTAATGATGCTTCCTATCAACTGTTGTTTACCCGGTTGCTTTTTTCAAGCAGAGTTGGCTGTGCCTGTGGTGTTATGCAACCCTCAGCAAATCCACATGCCCACTGGCTTTCTGAGGTCTAAAGAGCTGGAACTCAGGCATCTTTCCTGCTCAAAGCCTGTCTTTGAGTAAAATGCCCCGATGTATTTCAAAGCAATGAACTGTAGTCCATTTGCCTCTATTATTTTTTTTTACAAAAACTTAAGTGGTTCCAACTATTAACTAGATAATGATATTAGAATATAATAATATTAACTATAAAGTTGCATGCTGTTAATGACTTACTACACAGTTTATTTAGTAGGGGACAGTATGAGATGAACACAACCTGACAAACTGTGTAGGGTGGTGTTGTTTCTGAGCAAACAAAGCAGACTGAAGGCCAAGACACCAAAACAAACTGACTATTTGTAAAAGAGTCCCACATGGGCCCTGAAGACTGAGCAACAGTATTACCGTCACCAATTTCTGTTATGTGACAAATCACTGAAAAGATAAGTAACAGCTCAGAAAACTGTTTTGGACTTGTACAACCATAATAAAGATGAAGAAATTCTTACATTCTCAGCATGTCTCCTGTTCTCAGAGGACTAGTCTCCCTTTRTGTAGCTAGCTATACAGGCATGCATAGATCTTCACAGACTAAAGCACAGCAAAGTCACCACTTAAAGAACTTAGCTGAAATAATTTGAATTCCATACCAGGTCCTCTTACCACTTACTTCTAAGACCATCTGCTTCCACAAATCTTGAGAACACAAGTTCTGAAGACCATATACACTCAGGACAATCTCATTAATTAGTATATGAAATACTGTCCTCTTAAACAAACAAGAAGTTGCAAAACATTCATTGGCTTTGTACAGAGAGTACTTAACTACCTAAAAGCACCTTTAGCAAAGTACCAGTCCCTCCCCCTTTCCCCAATCCCTTACTACTTTCTAACATTTCTGCCCACCAACATTYTTCTTTTATACTACTACAACATCCCACTTAAATCACTCCCACATATTTGCCTTGTTCCAACCCTCCTGTATGGAAGAGAACGCTTTTTTCAAAACCTGTTGCCACATCAAGCACAGGTACAAATACACGCTCTAAAGGCATCCAAACCCACACATTCTTCTCTTCTCCTATCAGAAATAAATCAGACACAGATTTTGCCACCCTTTGATTCAACTATTTCTGCGACCCCGCTCTTCCCACTCGCTCTGATTATTTTCTCAGCATCTTCCCCCAGGTTCTCAGCCCTTTGACATTCTTTCAGAAACTAAACATCACAGACATATGAAGAAGCAAACGTATGGTGGGATCTATGTTAAACCAACGATTACACACAGGCATGAGTTGTCTGAGTGTCCCTCGGAAGAAACATGCAGTGTGATACCTATCTTGGGCCATTTTTCATCTTTAAGAGCTGTGAAACAACCAAGCCATTAACATCAAACAGTGAGGTTTACACAAAAGAAAACACAAAACATGTATCATTGCAATAATTTTTTTCCTTAGTACCATATTTAAACATTTGTTCAAGCATCTTGACTTTTTATCATCCCATTCTTCTACTACATTAATCCTTCCCTGTCAAAACTAGTGCAAGTTTTAAACAGTTATTTTCCCATCAAAGAGTTTCCTTTAGAAGAACAAAAATCTCTTAGCGCTAGGTTTGTTGCTCATCTTGTTACATTAAGCTTTTACTTTCTGTTAAGGGCAAACATATTTCAAGAAAGCTGGTCAGTGTACTCACAGGGAGAAAAGCAACCACGTTTGAAACATTAATTCCTAGCACTAATTCCTAATCTAAAATCTACAGAAGACAACATAATGCTGCTTTAAAAACCACACACACAAACCTCAAGCCACCTTCAAAGGGAAAAAATCATAGCTATGTTACGCCAAACAGGCTTTACTCTAAAAAACATGTGTATGACTGTAACAGAACAGAAGAGTGCAGTCAGAGCTCAGACAGAGCAATTAATTTCCAGGTCAGTAACTCCTGGTGTCACACCAAACTAGTAAGCACCGTAAAGCTGACACTGAGACCACTACCACAAGCTCTGTGCTTCAGACACAGATCTAGGAAAATCTACGGGCCACAAGAAAGGAGGTAGGGGAAGAAAAGGGRAAAAAAAACCAAACAAAAAAATTATTTTTTTTGTAAAAAGTGATGTAACAAATCAGAAAAATCATTACTGGGACAGAAGCTTTAACCATTAAAATATAAAAACCTAACTAGTGTAAGTTCTCGTACTAACCTAAACAATATCTGTGATGCAAGGTAACTCCAATGAATGGAAAAAGTAAGTTTGTAAATACATCATTTAGAAGGAATTTCTCCCTTTGAGAAAATGCAAGAAAAATAATGCTGGAGGGGGCAGGAAGCTGGCCAACACCTGAATCAAAACAGCCAAACTCAATGTACTGCCCTGCTACAGCATCACAGACATTACAGTCACGGCCGCCTTATTTCCCTTGCACGCTATAATACAAGCACACCAAGCAGCGCCTATTTAGAGGGGGACACCCTCTATCTGCAGCCTTTTTCAAGTGGTTTCCTCCGCGAAAAGCATTTCACGGATGTTTTTCTTCCATTTCTCTTCATTTTCAAAGCCGCAACACACACGCAGCGGCAACGGCTGCACAGCTCTCGGGTAGAGGGCAATAAATGAGACAGACGCACATCAGGTGAAAAAGCCCTGAAAGATTTCGCAACGTGGAGGAGGAAGAGAGGCCAGCAAATCCCTGAAGTGTCGGTCCACAGAAAAAGGCACCGTCATTCCTCCCTGAAAAAAAGTTTGGGGAGCCCTTCCCAAAGGGGGGCCACAGCTAAGATAACGCGCTTTCCTCTGTCAACGTGGTTTCAAGAAAAGAAAAAAAAAATAACCAACCCCCAAAAAAACCAAAAAACCAAAAAACCTGAAACACTCCAAACCCTCCGATACGCCTTAAAAAAAAAAAACTAAAAAAATGACAATAATGATCCAAGTGAAGCCTGCAAGTCTCCCCAGACCCTACACCTCCCCGCTGCCGGCGGGAGGAAGGGCTCTCCGCCCTCACGCACTCCGGCCCTGCTCCCTCAGCCCGCCCGCACCCCCGCTTCCTTCGGGGACCCCGCGGCGGCAGCGGCCCGGGCAGAGGCGTCGGGACGGGGCCGCCCCGGACGGCCGGGCCGAGGCGAAGGGCCGCCCGGCCCGGGGGTGCGTGGGGTGCAGGGGAAGCCTCCGGCCGCGTCCCGGCACCGCTCCCTCCCCTCCCCGCCCCGCGGACGGCGGGAGGCACCTACCAGCTGCTGCCGGACCCACCGCAACATCCCCGGCGGCGCGGGTCGCGGCCCCCGCGGCGGAGCCCCCTCGGCAGTGCCGCGCCCTCCGCTGTCGTCGCCGCCGCCTCAGGCCAGCCGCCCGCCGCGGCTCCTCCCCATGGCGCAGGGGCCCGAGGCCGAGTTAGGACCGGCACAGCCCCCCCCGCGCCCCCAGCCGCCGCGGCTGCCGGCGCCCCGCCGCCGCCATCACAGGGCCGCCGCTGACACCCCGCGGCTCGCGGCGCTGCGACCCGCCCCCAGGAAGTGACGTCGGCGGGCGGGGGGGAGGCGGGAAGAGGGCTTGGGTGTGGCGGGACGGAGGAGCGGGGTGAGGCGCCTGAGGTAACGCGGGCCTCGGCTGCGAGGGATGAAGCGCTGGTCCCGGTCTCCGCGCTGTCCCGGGCTGCCGCTTCTGGAGCACCAGGGCCACCCGTGGGCCCGAGTGACCCGAGTCCCAGCAGCCTCCTACGGGCACGTGGACCGGGGTGGCCGGGAAGAAATCCCACCCTCCCCAGACAGGAGCCTCAGTCGCAGCCTGTCGGGTCTCCGGGCCCATCAGCCTGGGCCTCGGCGTCTCCGAGAGTCCCCGTTCCTAGTGAAGTGAAGCTACTGCACAGCTTCGCTATTTTTATCTTTATTTTCTTGTAAAAAAAATGCAAAACATGCACATGTTGGAATAAAGACTTTGAAAAGAGGCCTGATAACCACTGATTTAAACTTAAAAAGCAAGTGCGCAGTGTATAGGTATCCCAAAGCAAGGTACTCGTGCTGGGAGGATCTGGCACCTTTCTCTTTTCCTGCTACTGGCCGAATTGTGCTGAATTGCTGTTTGGTTAAAATTGGATGTGAAATGCATTGATGTCAGTTCATGTCAGTTGAAATCTTCCATTTTGCTCTGAAAACAGCTATTGCTTATGAAAACAAAACAGTGCTCAGCTTCAAACATGCACACGGATACAAGTCTGCAGTTTCTGGGCCTGTGGGGCTAAGAACTAAAGGAGATTATTTTAAGCAGTAAATACCTGGGTATTTGTGACCGAATACTGTTGTCAGTGAAGTCAATGACAACTTTGACACTGACTAAAAGAGATCTTTTTGCATGTGAAGATCAGAGTACTATTCCTGCCATTCCCATTTGTTTCCGGGTAATTATGATATATAGCAACGAATCATAATCGTATCTGCCATAGAGCTAATGTAGTTTTTAGTGTTCAGTTAGAAATTCAGAACATAATTCAGGATTTAAGATAGATGATACGTCTGAACAACTGAATCTTGTGGTGAATGCTGATGGCTTAAGCATCTACGTTTAATTAGAAAAATAACCTAAACCGGGGGGAATAAGACTATTTTTATCAGGCACTTAGGAAAGCTAATGTTAGCAAAACTCTGTATTAAATGCTAGGCATTATTTCAAAACATTTAAATACATCAAAGCTGAGTTTCAAACAGCTTGCACTGCCCTATTCATCTAATGTGAAGTCTAAAATAGCAGAGTGATTTCATAGCTATGGCACATTGCCTGGAGAGTGGCCTTAAGCCAGAAGCTTAACTGATAACGCTCAATATTCTTGTGCTCCTCCTTTATCATCAGATGTAGAACAGGGTCCTGACTACTACACACTAAAAATCATATGCCATTTCTCTGAAGTGCAAGTATATTTGTCACTCTGTCCCTGCCAAATTCAAATATGAGTTGCACTTTCTGCAACTCATTTCCATGGCTTGCAGTTGTGTTACATAAAGCTACTTTGCGCTTCCTGTCCCATGTTGCTGTAATGATACTATTTCACCAGACAAAACTTGGAAGCAATTTACAAGTGATTTGAACCCTGCAGTTTATATTTTTCACTGTAAAAAAGTACATATTTTAGTGGATGAAAGTATATTGATAGAATGAAGATATTTTGCTGCGTGTGGCAGAAGGCTCTGACGGCATTCCTTTTCCAAATATACACCAAAATTCCACCAGAATAATATCCTTGCCTAGCGTTCTGGCTAGTAAAACTTTGCACCTTTTAAATTGTTCAAAAGCCCACACTAGACATTTATGAAGTTTCATCTCACCCTTGAGATGTAAGTAGTTTTCAGAAGAGAAAAATTGAAGCAGAGCAGCCACGCCAGAAATTGATTAGCCAGTAACACTCCAGAACTTCTGAAATCAAAGGTCAACTGTATTAAGAATTAAGATTCCCATRTCAGAGATCCCACTTTAAAATATTGGCCTGAAGCCTCACCTAAATTCGCACAGCTGGCTTATACAGAAAAAAAAGCAACTGCTGAAGAAAAATGTCACCTTCTGATATGAAGATTAGGTTTAACCCATCGCCTAGGCTTTCTTGATGAGATTCCAAGCTTTCCTGTTAAAATCTATGAAAGCAGTGATTTCAGATATTTGTTTACCAAGATGAAGACACAAATGTTGTCTGATATAAAAATGTGTACACAAACATAAAAGCACACACTTAAATGTTAGGTCTAGCAGCATTTAATTGTATGTGCATGAGTAATTCTTATGTAATCAATGGTACTACTTTCAGGTTTATAAAGTGAAACATTGGTAACCACAGAATCGTTGCCTGGACATGCTAGCATCAAATTGACATGGGCCTGCTGATGTTACTTTCTGGGCTTGTTCTTGTGTGAGACATTCACGCGTTCCCATTATTATTGAATGGTGTCGGGGGGCCATTCTTCAGCAGGAGCTGGTGAAGTGTTGGCGTGCTGTATGGCTGTATGGCCACGTCTAGTATACGATGAGATGAGGTACGGCACTGATGCCAGAGGGTGAGCTGCCTCCAGCATTCCTGCCTTTAAAACTCTTCAGCTTGGTAGCTGAACCCTTTCCCCCGCCACATCCCTGAGTGCACCAGCCGCATCCCAGGTTGCTGCCGCAGTGCAAATGAGGCATGCGATAGCAAAGGGGCCGGTGCACGCCGGAGCCGTGTGGCAGGGAGGCAGCCCAGGTCTTGTGTTGCTGCTAGTGAGCACCAGTGTCCTCTGGGGCCAAACAAAAAAACAGCAAAACCTGAGAGGAGTGGAGCAGGGATGTAGGTTTGTGTAGCAAAGGACTAGTAATAGCTCCTTACAGTTCACCATTTTCCTGGTGGAGAATTCCTCTCACTCATTATTTTGTTTTTAGTTAAGTATTTTGTAATTTCTTTAAATGAGTATTTTAATCTATGCATTATTTACTTACCTAATTACGGTGCTAATTAAAAATGTACACTAACTATAAAAATGCCCGTTTTGTTTCTAATCCATAGAGAGAAAGAGCTGCCTGAGAGACACAGAGTTTCTTCAAGGCATCTTTATTCCACAGGCATTCAATTACTGGCTGAAGCACCAATTATATCTAGATAATCAGTGGCTGATTTTCAGTCACAAGGCCCTTCATCTAAACACACATGTGGATTCCTGCCTAGAGCAACCAGTCTTCAGGGAAAAAGTAAAAGAGAAAATGAACTGAGCTTTTTAAAGGGAAAACTTGTGTGTAGTTTGTTATTCCTTTTTTGTGCCCTGCAAGAAATAAGATCAGATTAAATTACAGGATGCACAAGGCGACATTTCCAAGACACTTACTGGATCTACGCAGTAGTGCATTATTTTGTTATTTCTTCTTCTTACCCATTCTCTCAATTGCTAAAACCTGGATCCCAATGTAAAACCTCACGTTTCTATTATTGTTTTTTTTCTTTTGACTTGAAAGCTTTGTTTATAGTGTAGACCTTCAACTTCTACCCAACATATTAAGCTCAACAGAGTGCCAGATTAGGGGCTCCATGCGGCATGCAGAAGGTCAAACCTGTCAGGTCCCCTGCACGCACACAGAGGACTTTGCACTGCACCACACTCCACAAAAAGACGCTCTGCACTTACGTGATCTCCTGGCTGTGTGTGCTACCCAGTTTGCAAGGCCCCAGGATAACAGCATACTGTGGAAAACGTTATAGTTCATCCCCTCTTTCAGCCTCACTGTTAACTTTTTAATTATGTGTTGCCTGTAAGCCATAATGTTTGGCTTGTGGCTTTCTCTAGAACTGCTTTTTTTTTTTCCCCTAGGGAAGCAGTCCAAGATTAGAGGAAGTAGGAAATGTTTAAAAGCCATCCCTTATCTTCATGAAGCTGAGTATGACCAGGATGAAGAATAAAACTCTGGTTGTTCATGCCCTTTTTTTTCTTTCTTTTTTTTTTTTAAAAGGAAGAGCTAAATTTTGAACCCACGGCTCATAAGGTTTGGAAAATCTCCAATGGCCCTGTCTTGATGGAAACTCATAATCTTGCTAAACAGGGTTTTGTGAGGAAATGTGTTAAGATTATTCAGTTAATTGCTGTTATATCCAGGACAGTGGCATCATTTTGCTATTCTGTGTTATAAACATGGATATCCTTATAAAATGTGAATTTTTCTCCAGGCTCTTTATTTAATGATTTATAAAAATACACTTTTCCAAATATTTCATTCTTATACTCACCCTGTTATAACAATTTACTTTTCTAATTTATATGCTCAAGTGATTATTGGACACAGTCATAGATTACCTCATGGTTAGCCCTTGTAAAAAATTGCCAGACAGAAAAGGATGCATCTCAATGTTGGGATTTCTTGATAAACACTCATCTCATAATACCTTCTACAGGGAAGTTATTTTCTACTTTGTAGCATCTCAGTTAAGACCACTGAGTGGATAATGAAAGATTGAATTCTGGAGAACTGTCCTGGTTCCGGCTGGGACAGAGTTAACTCTCTTCCCAGTAGCTGGAGGGGGTGCTTTGTTTTGGGTTTGGCAATGAAAGGAACATTGGTGGCCCATTGAAGCTTTGGTTGTTGCTGGGTGGTGCTTGCACCGAGGACTTTTCAGCCTCCCATGCTCTGCCAGGTGCAGGGGGAGCTGGGGGGGAGCATAGCCAGGGCAGTTGACCCAGCTGGCCAATGGGGTATTCTATATCATGTGACATCATGCCCAGCATAAAAATCGGGGAGCTCTGGGGGTTGGGGGCGGGGTTCCTTCGGAACACGTGGGGGTGAGCAGTTGCATTGTGTATCGCCTGTTTTGTATATTCTGTTATTGTTGTTATCACTGTTCTACTTTGTTTTATTTCCATTATTAAACTGTTTTTATCTCAACCCGTGGGTTTTCCTTCGTGTGCCCTCCCGATTCTCTCCCCCATCCTACCGGAGTGGGGGGGGGGTGAGCGAGCGGCTGCGTGGTGTTTAGTTGCTGGCTGGGGTTAAACCATGACAAGAATAAACACAGGGACTAGTATCTAGGTCTCTTGACACTAGTCTCCTAGGACACTACCGTGACAACTGTAATACAAACACTTACACACCTAGGTATGTTACTTTGGAAAGAAGTTTGAGATCTTTGTGGGAAAGGAACATACGAATTCTGTTCATGGTTGTACACACTCTCTCTTGGCTTGATAGCTTATTTCAAAATAGAGTAACATCTACTATATGGGATGTTCTCCAGGTAGTGGGAGGTAGGATTTCAAACACCCTTACATAGAACCTGTGTTTCCCATGTCTTGGAGGACAAACTACTGAATTTGATAGAGGTCTTCTGAGAGCACCTTCTGGTTCAGACTTCACAAGTCACGTAAGTGGGAAAAAGCTTTGTTACTAAATCTCACTGGGATTTAGATATGAAGTAAGCTTGTCATAACTAAGGGTATATCTATATTATATATTTTTTTATGTTTCCAGGGCTCAGCTTTTCTAGTATTTGATCTAGCTCATATAAAGCTAACTTAGATGTCCCTATATTGCACTCAAATTATGAAGTAGATATTCCTCAAGATGTTCCTTGTGCTGTTGGCTGGGTTGTAGCCAGCTTGAACGCTGAAAACCTAACTTGGGTGCCTATGGATCTTACCACTTCCAGCAGCAATGAGCTGTGATTACACAGACTCCTCTTCAAGGCTCTTCCCTTCTCTCAACTCATCCAAGGATAAAGGCAAAGCAATTTAGGAGTGCCTTAATTCAGCGCTCTCCATCAACTCCCCACCATTTAAGCATGTGCATCAATGGTAAGTGACGGGATATTACCGTATCAGTGAGTTCGTCCCTTTCTCAAGAGTGTGAGAGATCAAACTGGTGGACAGTGACTCTAACTCTGTACCTGCTTTGTACAGATGTCTTAAAGAGCAATGGTTACTCCCTCGCTCAGGCATGTCCATGACAAACCACCGGGCTCCGGTGTGTCTGGGTTACGCAAATGCCTCAGCAAACAAGGCAGAGACAGCTTGGAGGGGCAAGACAGACACCTTGGAGAGGTAAAGAAAATTCCAGTGTCTCATCTAAAACTGATACACCCGCCTTGAGCTATAAAGGACAAAATAAAAGAGCTTTGCCAATGTTGGCCATGAACACAGGTTTCAGATATATCAGCGGGTATGAGAAGGTCTCACAGATCAAGACAAAATCAGTAGCTTGCACTTAACACTGTTGAGGCTGTTCATTAGTACAGCTGTAAAAGCAATTTTTTCTAACAGAGATGCATTTTATACAGCAAAAGGGTTTAGCAAAAGCATTTGCCAAACAGAATAAGCTGGCAAAAAGACTTCTTCCTTCCAATACAGTGTTTACAGTAAAGTTTTTGGCACTTCAGAAATTGTAATTTAATCACATCTCCAGCTGATATTTGCTATGGGACCTATCTGCATCTCAGAATGTATATCTTCAGTCTCTTAAGCACCACCATCCTTCCTACCTAAACCAAGTGCTAACATGTGCGCTAATAACACACTCCATATCTCCAGGCAGATCTCCCAAGAAGTGTAGGTGTGTCCACCAGCAATGCCATGCTGTCTCCAAACAGCTGCTCACCTCCCCCACCCCATCAGGGCCCTGAGGGTGCTAGTGGACCTTTGTGGACCTCAGCAGCCTCGCCGAGACCCTCCCCACATCCTATCCATGGGCCTGGGGGCTCCATTTCAGCAGCCTGGGGCTGCCCATCCTGCCCCAACGACACCATGGGATGCCAATCTCCATGCCTGCCCGGCAGTGGACCTGTTGATCTGGACCCTGACCCCATTTCATCTCTGTCACCATAAACTGATGATCTGGTCTCTTGATTGAACACGACCACCATCTCCAGGCTGGCCCTGCTCCCTCGCTAAGGTGGTGGGATAGATCCTGGCCTGTCAGTCTAGGGATCCCCCACCGCTCCCTGGCCCCCCGGGAGCCCCCGGCCCGTGCTGCGCCCTGTGCTGGTTTGTACACGTCAGTCATGCCTTCCTCACCCGCAGACACAGCACGTTGTGGTTTGGTTTAGGTTAGCACTGATGTACACTGATGGTTTTGAATAGCAATCACAAAAAGGTTTTTTGGTTGGGTTTTTTTTCTCCTCTTTATTTTGGGGTAAACGTAGTAAAGTGGGGTCATATATACTACTCTTGGGGAATGAGACTTTACTGGCCTTTAGGATGGAGTACCATAACTAAAAGATGATTTTTAGCACAAGTTGTATATCCTATAGCAAGACTATATGTATAGTCTAATGACAGATCACGGTACTCGTGATACCACACCAGCTCTGTATTTCACTTCTCGCTAAGCTTCCAGAAAAGTCACGTAGGCTCAGAGTTTCAAAAACCTGTCCATAATTTCAGAGTCAAACTTCAGAACTAACTACAGTAATGAATAAAATCACAGGAAGTGTTTACCACTTCTTAAACTCAAGCTTCATAAATCTGAAACTGGATACTCAAAATTTGAATGTGTATATCTAGATATGTATGTATTTATTTATTTTATTTTAAAAATCTATTTGTGGCCTAGTATTCTAGAAGTAGGGTGCAATAATCTACCATGCAGGGATGTCTGCAGTCTCTGCAGACAAAAAAACCCAGCTGTGAACATGACAGATGATGTTCCTGTAGCTATATGAGACAAAGAAACATATGGCTGCTCCATCTGAAGTTCCTACAATGCTTTATGTCTTCAAAGTGTAGCAAAACATTGGCTGATTAACATAATTAAAGCATTTTACAAATGATTCCTAATTATTTTTGCAAATGTAAATGATGATGCTGACGTGAAGTTTTTTGCCGTGCATGATGAATACTGAGTTCTTATTTTACTGAGTACTGTAATCAAATTTAGAACAAACGTTATATAAGTGCATAAGCAATCCTAATCCTAATCCCTTTTCTGCTGTCTCACTTTCTCCATGTAGGCCTGCTGCAGCTGTAAATCTATAAATCTCCCATATTTCGTGATTTCCCTGCATATTTTTATTTCTGTTTCCCAGTCTCCTGTCTTTTTCTGAAAGCATACATTTTTAGTTGATAATGGTTCTAATGGAATGAGAGGTCTGGTTTTTAGCCTTCTGCCAGCTTCCTTATTGTGCTGTATGTTTGATCACAGCAAAGGTACTTTACTGATGCTACTGCTATACTGGTGCCCAGTCCTATAAGATGGAAAGCCTCACTCTGTTGAAGCACCTATTGGAACAAATCTAGAGGTCTTTAAAGTTTTTTACTTTTTCCTTTGTTGAATAGCTATTGTTTTCAATGTTTTATTAATATCAGTAGAGGTTGGCTGAGGGTATGTCAACAATGCGTAACTCAAAGTAGCCAGAAGATATCAAAGATAGCTATAAACAAACTAGTTGGTAATAAATCAGTTCTAGCTTTAGAGCACTAAATTCTCTGTGGGCAACCTGACCCTGTTTCTGATTTTACCCTAGGATTTGTGCCACTGGTATAATAAGAAATTATTTCACTGGCTCAATGAAAAACGGCCAGGAGGGACAGAATCCTGTACAGATTTAAATGCTGGACTCAGAAAAACAAAACAGGGGAGGGAGCGCTAGTGATTGTGTTTTGTGATGTATTTCCAGGAGATGTTTTGGAATTTGCCAGCTTCATAAAATTCACCAAAAACTTTATAAAATAATCCAGGTATCAATTAAATCATATTATGACAATTATTATTATTAATTTTTATGAAAAAGTCACTTTTATTGAACTGTGTCTTTTATCTGGAATATTTCTAAAGGTGCACAGTAGCAAAAAATAAGTATTACAGCTGAGTGGTTTACAGCATGTAATTTATCCAGTTAATTTAATTTCTTTGTATTTGTCTACAAATTGCTTATAATTTTATGTAATTAATTCATTACATGAACCTAATTGCTAAAATAGCTGTGAGATCGTCCAGCTGAAATAAATAGCAGGCTTTTCATTGACTTGAGTGGGAACAGTGCTAGGCCACTGGAGGCTTATCCCTACTCTGTAAATGTTACGGAAGTTATTCTTTGGAAGTACTGAAAGAATAAGCTGTTTCACATTTGACATATTATTCCTTCTATTTCTTGCTTGCTAAACCAGAAATTGTTCTTAGGCAGAGAATATTCACATTTTTAAACTGGTGAGTGAGTCCTGCAAATATTCTCCAGTTTTATTTTTTTTTTACTATCATGCCTGCCCATGAATCTGTTTGCTAAAATACATGTGGAAGAAACCCAACACAATCACTGTAAATGTATTTACAAATTGAAACATATTTATAGTAATTCTTTCTGTGGAATCCACACAGATGAACTAAGTTTTGCCTTGCATAACTAACCTTTGGTGATGTGATACATAATATTATCTGGTCAGAGGCTAAAAGAACACATGAAGTCAAAAACTTAGTGCCTGTCAATGGAAATAAGAGCTCGGGTGTCTGTCTTTTTTCCGCTTATATCGATTGGTTTAATTACTGCTATTGCATTTCCACACAAATCATGCTTCTTTCACAACTAGGACTATAGAATCACAATGATAATGATGGTGACATGATTGCTTGTATTAAGTATATGAAGACTTCAAATCTAATATGAGATTATAGTCAGCAGTAAAGCTTCTTGAATGATGAACTTACTAGCCACTTGATAATTCACAGATTTCATGGCAGGTACTACAATCCCGTGCTAAAATGTAAGGCAATAGCTCTGCATATAGTACTTAAGCATATGTTATTCAACGACGAGCAATAGCAAGCAAAACGATAGTGTTTCATGTTTTTTAAGTAACAGTAACAGTATTTCCTTTTGTTTTGCTCATCCCCAATTTTGCTCATTCGACAAAAATATATTCAGATAACTTCAATATCACTGACATCAGTTGTAAGTTAAGCAACCGTTTTCTAGAAAATCAAATGAGCAGTGGTCTTCCAGCCCCATGCTCCTGGCCAAGGCAGGACCTGCTGCACCAGCCAATCCTGGTCATCCAGCTGCTCCTAAAAATCAATTACAAAGGCTTAACATCCCCCAAAGCATTAAGTTTTTCTGAACCTCTAACCTAGATATTCTTCAACAGAAGGTAAATTTTTTGTTTCTTATCCTGGCCCAAATATGAGGAAGAGTAGTGAGCAATAGCTTGTGCTATCTGAAAATAGTCCTTCTTCCTTAACCTGAAGAACACCCAGTTTGCTCAAGTTTTGCTCATAAAACCTATGGTTATTTTTGTTGCTCTCATCTGGACTTGTACCAGTTGGCCACCTCCTTTCCAAATTGCCAAGTACCAAACCGGGCCGGTACTTTAACTGAGGTCTTATCTGTGCTGCACAGAGTGGAAAAATATTTCACTTATCTTGCATACATTTGTATAACACAGAACAAGATACGGTGTTTTTTTTCCCCCCATAGCTAATACACTGTTGACTACGTCATGTGCTGTGCTATGACATTTTTAACTTTTTTTCCCTGCAGGTCAAATCGGTCACTTCATATCTAATATTAGATAATATTCATGCAATTTATTATTCTTATGTAATTCCTATTTTTTCATTGATGAGTTTTTTAGCACCAGCCAGACTATTTATCTAGTTTACCAAGATTATTTTGAATTTGGCTCCTCTCCTTCAAAGTGCTTCCCAGCTTGGTATCATCTGCGAATATAATAACACAGTATTCCCTAATCTGAGTGCTTAATAAAAACACTGGACCCAGAACAGGTTCCCACAAGTACCATCCTTCCATTTTCACAATGAAAATGGATTTGACCAGCACTAGCTCTTGTTACTAACCTGGATTTGAGTTATCCTTAGAAAACTGGTAGTTTCCAGTGCACCCGACTTGCATGGCTACCCTGGAGCCTTTCTTAAGATAAACAGGATTCTGGGTTACTCAAAGAATTCATTACAGAGCGCACAGATGGCTAAAACAATTGTTAATGAACTGTGTTAGCCCTTTGGAGAAATGCCACCTGAAAGTACCTGAAAGTGATATGGACAAAGTGCATTGTCCAACTTGCACATTTTTAATGATATTCTGCAAGGTAAATGTATGTGGTGCCAGCTGCGTTAGCCCTTCTGCATATGGCCAAAAAGAGACTGCAGGTGACCCAGAAAGTGCAGCAGTCAACAGCTGAGGTTAGATCATCTACACAATGGCTAAGCTTTATGTTCCTTTTTCACTTCTCATTTTGTTGCATTTCCAGCTCTGGTGTTGGATGGGTGCTACCCTCAGGAATACAGATCTGGGCTGTAAAACCACCATGAAAGCCACTCCAAAGAGACATGTTCTTGTCTGTCGGTCATACGTGGTCAGAGCAGCAGGCATTTCTCATGATGTTTTGAGAGAAAGACCAGAGGAATTGAGGGACTCATGGACATGTTCAAAATTTATCAAAACCAATCCAGATAGGGTTTATTTATTCTTAATAGATTTTTCTTTCTTGAACTTACCTATCTTCCTATTTTAATGCATATATGAGCTGAATAAGGAACTGGGGATTTGCCTGTGTAAAGGCACACATAAATTAAAGGAAAAAAATCTTCTTTTGATAAAAAAGGCTGTTGCTCAGAAAAGAATCTGTAAGGAAAGATTATTAACTCTTTTATTTCAGATTTGAGAATCTCATTTTCATTCTGAGATTGAAGCACACTATTAACAGTATAATTTAGATATCAGATTTACCTGTTCTCTTCTGCTGCCAGCCTGTATTTGGTTTCAAGGTTCTAATGTTGACTATTAACCTATTTAAATATTCACCAACAGCCTTCTGCCAAGGTAGCTTAATTCACCATCTCGTGTCCTCATCAGGTTGTCAATTTGTCAGATATTTTTCAGTTGCCAGTACCCTTTATAGTGACAACGATGGCATACAGCTGAGCAACAGTTCTTCTGTTGGTATCTCCTGTTACAGAAAAGCTCTCCAATATTTGAGTAGCTAAAGCTTTCTGTCTTGGCAGGCCTGAAAAATAGTCTTTTAACCAAAAAGCAAGAAGTGTATACAGAAAAGAACTGATGTACCATCTTGTTTGATTTATGATGGCAAGGGCCTGTAACACCAATATGAAAGTTACCTCTAAAGCTAAAGAAACACTGTCAGTTTTTATACCCACTTTATTTTTCATCCAGAACCGTGAAGAAAAGACATTAATATTAATCATGGAAGGATTCTGGCTCTCCCTCCAGTGATGGCCAGAATTAACCTTATATCAGTCTTTGATAGTATAGGGAATCATTAATTTATTTACCAAATCAATAATTAATCAGTAATTAACTATCATTAATATTATATTTATTTAATATAACATTATTTATGTTATAATTCATACCAGTGCCTTAAAAAAAAAAGATTTCTTTTGGTTACCTCAACTTTTAGAACATCTTTCTGGGGGACACTTTAATCAGAAACATTCAAGACATACTCCTGCAACTGATGATTAATATATTTTTCATGATGGAAATCAAGTCAGCTGCATTAAGTGCACAAAGCTCCTTTTATAGCTCAAGTACTTCCAGCTTCCAAGTGAGTATTAAAAACACAAATTAAATAAAACAGTTTTCCAGAGCAAGGAACCTCTGTTGAAGTTTATAGAGACAGATGTTTATTTATGTATTTTGGAGGTATTTAGGACTGGTAGTCATCCAGGAAGAAGTCTAAGTAAGCCAGTGGAGTTACAACAGGGATGTAAAAGGGGTGAGAGTGAGGCCCTTGGGTTCCCAGACATGCTTCCCTCCCCAGGAACTGTTTTAGGTCAACATACCACTGAGGAAAGGGATTTTCCCTCTCTTCGGCATGTGCCCAAAGGCATATCTGATGCGGAGGGTGAGCAGAACKCACCCCAGTCTGGCAGCAGGTCAGAGCCCACGATACTTCGTTGCAGCCACAAGCATCCCAGAAAGGCATCGCCAGAAAGTGGTAACTCCAACACGGCCTTTTCAAGCTCAGACCTCTCTAAATGCATCTCCAAGGACATGCACACAAAGACTTAAAAGGAACTCTAGCTTTAGCTAGAGCTCTAGCTGGAAACTGAATTTTCTCCCTAATTACGTAGAGGCCCTGACTCCTGACACCCAGTGACTTCCCAACAGTTTGGTTCCAAGTCTAGAGAGGGCACCAGTTTTCATTTCATTAAACACAGTAGAAACAGAAAAAACATTTAATATGTGTCCAAAAAGTCAAGGTTATTAGCTATGTTAAAAAACATGACTAAACACACACAGATACGCATAGTTAAAACTATACTCCACTGTCTGACTAGGAATGAGCTGGGCAGATATCCTGTCCCATTTGCTAGAAGCAGTTCGCATACGGTGATTGGTTTCAATGTAGTCTGCAATTCTGTTTAGCAGGTGCTGTATTAGCAAGTCTATCATTAAATAAATATGACACAAATGTAATTCTACACATGGGGATGCTTTCACAAGGCTTTGGACATGTTACAAATTGGTACACAGATAGTCTGTACTATATAAGATCGGATAGCTAAGGCTGCAGCCTGTACTGTAAACATTTCCACTCTGGTAGCAATGTAAGTTAGCTGCTAGGTTAAGAGTAATATATATATAGAAAAAGTCCTGCAAGAGATCCCTATTTTCTGGAGAATAATTAATCAGTTTTTTCAGTTTTAATAGAGGCTGAACATCAGTGTTTGAATTGGAGAGAGAAAAGGAAGGAAATGAGGTGTGGATAGGGAGAGTCAATCTCCTGGGAGATCAGTTCTAACAGGTCCCTGGAAACGAACTTCTTTCCATCATCCTCGGGCTCCTGCAGGCTCTCGGCTGCACAAGCAAGGACTGGGCAAACCAGGAGCATTCAGGACCAAAGTTAATGGGGTGCACATTATTTTAGCACCCAAACTGAGTTCCAGAAGAAAGCTAGTATGGTCARAAAACTATTTGTATTTGGTTGCATTTTTTGTTCCTATTTAGTCCATAGGGGTGTGAGCTGGCTGCACCAACAGTGTGTTTCCTGAGGGACAGCTAGTCCCCATCCTTCCAACGCTTCAATTAAAGGAAAAGCAAGATGTTCCCATAAATGTCACAACCTGGCTTCAAAATATTCTGTTATTTTATTGTCACCTGTTTGCTTACGGCTTTCCATTTTGTTCAAATGGCAGGTGAAATTTAACTTCTCTGGTTCTGTCAAAAATTAACAACACTTGACATAGACCATACAGAAAAAAAATTTAAATCATTGGTGTTTTATTTGCCCCAGTGGGCAGATCTGCCACACAGAGGTGCTCTTCTGAGCTGCTTCTCACACACCAAGAAGTGACAATCCATTTTACAGATTGTAGGGAAATGATCCATTCCAGTCTTCTCATTGGGGTCCTCAATGGCCTGGTGAGCTGGGAGATGAGGGCTTTGTGTCTTGTCATAAAGTTGTTTTCATTACATTTCCACAGTTCGCTTTTTAACTCTCTGCAATAGCTAATTGCTTAGTTAATTTTAAAGCATTTATTTTAGCAGTTAGATTCACAGGCCAGTCAGACCTTTTAGTCTAACCTTCTTCCTGCCACCGGCCAGGCAGTTTCACTCAGTACCTCCCATATGCAGTTGGAGGTACTGCATATGGGAGTACCCTATGCAGTACCTTTTGGTGAAACTAGATATTTTTATTCCTTAATTGAAAAAAAAGAACCAGTTCTTTACTTAATGACTGCACATGAGGAGGAGCCCAGCCCTCCCTTACAAAGCTGTTGCAGTGTCTAATCACTTTATTAAAAATGGAGGCAAGACTTTAACCTGAATCTGATTTAAGGTACCCGCTACAAGGGATTTAGGAGTCCCTTGTACTTTAAAGTCTAGAGAGTCCAATACTATCAGATATCTTACTAATGTAAATATTTACAAACTACTGTCTAGCCACCACTTCACCTTTGCGTTAATCCACTAAACGGATTAAGCTTTCCACAATTTTCACTGGGAGCTTTGTTTATTTTCCAGAGCTCAGTTTACTCCTCCAGCTTGGTTTGCAGACAGGCAGTGCTTTGGGGGGAATTAGATGGCCAGAAGCAGAATGAATAAAATACTACAGATCAAAATCAGAAAGAAAGAAGCACCTGTGAAGGCAAAACAACGCTTGAGCGTACTTGTTTGGTGTGGGAAAACGGTAATGCTACCTGGCAGGTCCCGGCAAAACCAGGCATTTCATGCTGCCGTGACCCAGCTCCCGTGCGGTGCTGAGGGGGTTTTGCAGAGACCTCGCGCCATGGCACTTCAGAGGTGAAGTACACTTTAGGGTGCTGTGTGGTATAGGGAGAGAGAGAGACTCTTCCCAAGGCGCCCGTCGATGTGCTGTGAGCTGAAGCCCYGAGGATGAGCGCAGTGCGGCGGTTTCACAGCCAGGCTAAAATGGCAGGAACTGCCCTGGGCACTCCGACCTCCCGGACCCACTCCTGCTCTGCTCTCACCTTGCACTGGGGTGGAAGAGGACTCAGACACCCATCAGGCTCACACCTGACTTTCTTATTTATTTATTTTTTGCTGCCCAGACCAGCTTCCCCATTGAGTTTCCCATTAGCTGGGCCAGTATGGAGAACCTAGAGCAGGCCTGGGACTTTACTTTTAACAGAGGCGCAGCTCGCTGGTGCAGCTCTGGTGCAAGCTGGGGCGAAGCCTCACCCCCTGCGGCTTCCTCACGCCTCCGCGCAGGAAGCAGAAAAAGGATGTCGCACCCTAAAAACAACCCCGTCCAACAGTCTCCTGACGCGGACATAAATGCAACCTCTGCCTGGGAATACGACAGATTGCTCCTGCCCCTCGGCAGCCCTCGATGCACCGTGGTGAATCTGGCTTCTCCTCCCACTCCCTGTGAGCTCATTAGAAAAATATTGCTGCCGGGAAGCAGCAATTCGCAGCGGAGAGGTTTACAAGCACAACTGGGGCTCTGGACCTGCCCCATCGTGTTCATGCTGGAGGGGGGCTCACCCTCCCAGGCTCGCTCTAGTGCAACCCTGAGTTTTGAAAGGGGATGGAGAAACGACACTATTTTTAAGGGGCAGAGAAGTAATCAGGTAATTGCCTTCATGGTTACATGCTCAGCTTTCCACTGTTTGCACAAATGAATCACAAACAGGAAGATTGATACCACTGGAAACCTTGGGCTACCTCTTGAGGCAGAGATAATCATTCATCACACGCTTAGGCAGTCAGTAAACAAACAATAGCGTTTTACACTTCATTTGTCAGCCTACAAGATATGGATTGTATTCATGTTTTATCTCGACACCCATCTTACACAGTGCTGTCATGCAATTTGCACTGATTTTTTTTGAATTAGCAATAATTATAAGTAGAAATACACTACTGAGTAAATTATATAGTCACTTGCCATTTCCCCAAGAGGCACATTGCTGCTCTCTGTTTCAGTTCTCATACCCATCTGCACCTGCTACAGGAAAAAATTCAATGTGGCTGGAAAATATAATCAAAAACAAGCTGAACCATTCCAGAGAATAGTGGTCAGTATTTATACACAAATAGTCCTCTACAAGAAGCTGGACTAATCAGCATTACCAGCA
This sequence comes from Oceanodroma leucorhoa, assembly GCA_030449065.1. NCBI lineage: Eukaryota > Metazoa > Chordata > Aves > Procellariiformes > Oceanodroma > Oceanodroma leucorhoa. Next base: position 2,949,095 of record JASVER010000021.1, on the reverse strand, counting down.
TTTCTCAAGCTACATTTTCAGATACTTGCTACAAATATCTGAAGGATATTACAAGAAGGAGATCTTTTTCTCAGTTTAAAGCACAGTGAAGAATCAGGCAAAAAAACCCCACCAGTCGTATGTATTTTTGTAAAAGCATTGATGTCTATTTGCTTGCCCCAGCAAGGTCCAAAGAGGTCCCTGGTCATTTCTGAGAACTCAGAAACATCACGGGAGGACAGACCACTTCCTGCGTGCAGCGGAGACCGTTGCTTGGTGGCATTCAGCATCTAAATAGAAGAGGATGACACAATATTCAGCTTTGGGGGAAAGCAAAACCCAAAGAGACATCGGCTCTAAGTTTGACATTCACTGGTCCTTCTCTGTGGACCATTCTCACCGGCACTGCATGTCTTTGGTTCACGGTGCTCAGCAGCACATGGAAAAGCTAATATGAATCTTAATGGCATCAACCTGCTCAGGACTGAGGTGGTGGATTTCTGTTCTTATCATGTCATAGACTGTACAAATGGGGCATGATTGCTTACTCTGCAATGCCTGAAATACTTCAGGAGACTCTTCCAGCCATTTTTAAATGGCTTTAAACTTCCAGGCATTATGCTCACAAGAAACTGCTTTTACTCTGCCCACTTCAAATCAGGTTCTTTGTTTCTGGGCCCTGAACACCATTTCCACTCAAATACAGTCTCAGTTTCAAAGCCTATGGAGAACACAGTTCCTCAGAAATCTCCACAAAGCATCTATAAGCCGCACAATATCTACAAATTTCAGTGATGGTATGTAGCTTGGAAACCAAACACAGGTGACGGAAACAAGGACACTTTTATAGGCATGAGCTTATAGTCATTTAAAACCTGAATACAGAACTGAGAACAGAACAGCTAAAACTCTCTGATTTACACCATCTTCCTTCAACACAGACACAAGTAAGCACAGTCAAAAATCATCATCAGGAAACTATGAGACAGGAGTGAAAAGTAGTTATAGTATCCTGTGCCACTTGTTGGCAGCCAATACGCTAGGAAGAATGTTTAACATTGGCTAAGGAAGAGCTTATGCGGGGATAGCAGGGACTATCAGCACGTCTTCAGCTCAGCCTATACGAATAGAAATCCTGGATATACCCACACCTCGGCAGGATCTCCTTTTCCTGATCTGGTCCTGTGTCTCACACCACATCACCGTTCTGCAAGGAAGACACTGTCTTAAAGATACCCGTAAACCAACTCTAGCTGTTTGTTATGAAAGCCAATGTAATAGAAACATTTCTCTGTCCTGGAATGTATTTATAAAGGACTTGGCACTCAATTCTTCAAATAATAGATGGTAATTCCTAAAGTGTCCTGCTCACCTGTTGCTACACCCTCAGTGTCATTTCCAGTGCCTATGCCCATTTATTTTCTGTATTCTGATGCTCAGAAACTACTAGCAAGCTATGTTAAACTGATACATATACACACATCATAAATGCATCGTATTGCCTCATCTCAGACGCAAGGTAGTTTAATATGCTCCAACAATCCTCCCACTTCAAATCAGGTCTTGCCACTCCCTGATTCCCGTATTACCCTCTCCCGTGCACGTGGTGCTTTTGGCACACTGTGCAGCCTCAAGCTGGGGAGCCTTTTCCCGTGCTACCTGCCCTGCCAGGGCCATGTCTGAGCCGCCTAACTTATGTAAATGGTTCTTTCACCTGAAATCCAGCCCAGGTCGAAAGGCACCACCAATGACTGACATCAGCCATGAGACCGGATTCCCTTCCAGTTCTACTGGGACTCAAGGGAACCAGATCCCACTAACACCTACGGGGTTCTCCTGTTATGAGCAATACAGAGGTAGGAGCAGGCTCAAGCCTAGGACCTTTGCTTATAAGGCTCTTTATAAAATAATCACTCTGCTGAAAGGCTTCAGTAAACTCAGCCTCTTATTACAATGGACTCTGTTAGAGCCTCCCTTGCTTTCTGGCCATTTCTTATTTATACCACTCAAATTACTTGGCTCATTAGTCTGTCATTATAATAGAAGTCCAGTTGAGTTTCGTTTATTTACTGTTTAATAATAGCCTTTGTTTTAACAAAGTGACATACGTTTGTCTGCATTTGCAGAAATCCCAATTCCAATGGGAGCGAGGGAGTAAAAAAATCCATCAGACTCTAATCATCCACATAAACAGCCAGATGACTGCAGTCATTCATAATAAAAATAAAATCAAAACACACAGACTTCACTAGGCAAGTGGATAGCTCTTAAAATGACTAACCAGATAAAGTAACAAGCTAGTTAAAAGAATATTGACTGAACCATACTCTTCTTAGAAACTCTGATAAGGAGAGCGAGAGCGGAATAAAATAGAAAGATTTTCCAAGTATTCTGGCTGCACTGAAACAAAACAAAGCAGATTTCTTCCACTAAGGAGGCTTCAGCTCTTACTGCTCTTCTTAAAGGGGTTGTGTCACCAGGATTTATTATTAATGTGGACATAAGCTTGCCAAGGCACTCAGCTTTATGTTAAGAGGCCTCAGTGCAGATTTAAGGTGCCAATTTGGTATCGTGCATAACTTCAAGCAGATGCTTAACTTCAGGCTCTGTTATTCCCACTGCTGATCCAACAGAAATCATGAATTTAGATTGCTGAACTGGAGCCCCTGAATTAGGGGCTCGTGCCCTCCTTGACATGTGTGGTATCTCCTGTCAGAAAGGCCGTGTGGGCAATTGCTTCTTAAATCCTTGCAGATGGATTCAAAGGACATATGCTAGAGAGCTATGTCTAGGCTCTGATTTGAAAATTGTGGCCTAAACAAATTTTTAAAAGGAGTAAGGCCGAATTTTCCACCTTAAAGCTTGCACTGTGACGTTCCACATTGGGATCAGAAACAGGCCAAGTTCTGTGGGAAACAAAAAGCTATCTCTAAACAACTGCAGCCAGCTCCAAGGCTGGAGCTGGCAGAAAGAAAAGGCGGTTTGCCACGTGGTAAGATCTTCAGGCAGCCACTGATTTGCAAACCTCCTGGTGCAGGGGCTTGGAAAATGGAACGGGCTTCTCCAGGACAGAGATGTGCCCTTACACCAGAGACAGCTAAAAGCAAGAATTAAGGTTTATCATCCTTGGCAAGTGTTTAGTTAGAACTCGTGAAACATGGTCATTTAATGTTACCCAGAATCTCATACGATGAGCTGAATACCGGAGATGGAAATGATAGCTCCTACCTTGTTAAGTCGTTAAGATAACTGAGTTAAGATAACTCTTGTTAAGTCTCTGTTGTTACACAAGATGTTGGTTTATGGATTCTGCTGTGTAGTAGTAYAGCCGATTGAATTTATCAAAGCGCTCTTAACAAAATGACGATGCAGCTAGGTCAGGATAAACTAAAAATAACTTCTAGAACAAGCTATTGGAAAATTAATTAGTTTTGGGTCTAACCCGGTACTCACTGCACTCCATGAAAAACCATCACTGGTAAGTGCAAGAAATGGCAGACCAAGCCTTCTCAAGATTCTTTAACCCTGGCCAAATTATTACATAAATGCGAATCCAGGATAACACCACTAAGTAAAGAACTGAGGATCAGAAACTGGATCTCTCCAGCATTTCAGACATTTGTTCACTGGTCCTGCTTCTCAACCGAAACCTAGTTATTTAAGTTATTTTACACTTGTGCTGTACCCTGCCCGAGGCGAAACATGAGTTAAGGTTGCTGCTGTGTCCTTAGAGTACTCCGCTGTGTCATGAAGGCACCTCTCCAGCTCAGGGCAAGTTAAGGACAAGGTCACCATTAACTGTGAACTTTCTTGCTTTTGCTGCTTTGGTTCATGACCTCAATGTTACTTAAACTAGAAAGGTGAAAGTATTAAAATACATGTCTAAGTAATCCAAGGCAAAAGTGTGAATGACTTCCTAAGCTTTAAGAAACTCTCAATCCTTTTATATTCTTCCTGCAATATTCTCCTCCTATACTTGTGCTAAGTAGCCCTAGACCTCACAGCTATGGAGTATTTGCCTCCCTTTTTAAGCATTTAGATGTCAATTATGGTATTGGATTCAAGAACTGAATTGTAATGCCTTACTTTGGTATAACTCTACTGGGGAAGAGCCACAGTTACTATGAACTACCGTTGTAAATCGTAGTGCTCTGCTGATCTACATCTGCTCTGCATCTGCTCTCACCAAACCACTCCTCAGTTACACCAGCATAAGTGAAAGAAGAACCAAGATATAGATATCAACTACTAACGATGACTAACATGCACAAAAGTTTGTAAACTTCTAAGGCAACAGTTTTCATAATACAAAGAATATGTAAAAATAATGCAGTTGCATTCCCTGGGAACCAATATAAGTAGGAATTAGCAGCTCAGTAGCTCACAGAAGGATGCAGAGTTACTCTAGAGTTGCTTGACATACTCCAATTTCTTTCTTACTCATTTCTGTGCCTCAATCCAAGGTCTCTCTTCTAAGCATGTTAAGCACTTCCCAGGGGATATCTTTAGAAACCAAGTGAAGAGAGCAACCTGAGCCAGGAGCGAAATGCAGACCCGAATCTCCATCGCTTCTGTTCTAGGAGAGAGCTCTGACTATCAAGCAAAGTGTTCTGTGGGATGCAGCCTGCCTACTGGAACAGTTTTTCAGTGAATGAAAAAAATAATCGCTGGGACAGAAAGAGAGGCTGGTTTATATCACATAGCGGTTAGGACACTCACTTGAGATGTGTGCCCAGGGCTTTGTTCGATAAAAGTGTGGGACTATCTCTGCATTGCATAAACAAAGGAGAGATTTAGAAAGATTCCTTCTCAATAACCCACAGCCCAGTGACTACACGCCTCTAAGTATTTCTGCAATATAAATCAATAATTGTGGTTCAAATAACTATTACAGCAATGCAATTAAGACTTTTACATGGAAGCTCCAATACTTTTTATAAGCAGTACAATTCAGATGATGTATCATTGAATCTGTTTAGTTTTCTGTCCCTTCATCTGCTTGAGTGTTTGTGCAAATGGGACTGGTGACTGACTTCCTAACAATCAAAATGTCATTATTCCCCTACTTCAGATTGTAGAATTGTAACTTTTTATTTCATCAATATAAATGATTAAGTGGTAAAATCAATGAGGAGCAGCTACGTATCAGCTGAGCTATAAGTGACCTACATCAGTGGTTGATCTTGCTTCTTGATTAGTGTAAGCTTTAAAGCTCATAAGCTGTATTCTGCACTAAGACAGACCTTTAATAAGAGTGATAATTAGCTAGTAGCTTGCAGTTTTCTAGTACTAAAGTCTACCTAAGAACATCACAAATATTTACTTCTCTCTAGACATGATATTAACCACAAATTTTGAGCTACTCTGAAATTACATATCTGCATACATGAATCTTGGGTACAATTCTCTCCTCATCAATATATACAATTAACAACAATTATGTTATCTAAACAAAATTGCTAATTTAAAACCTTTAATAAACCTTGTCTGAGGTTGATGGCTTTCTTGAATCTATTGGGGTTAGCCATAAGGTGATCACATATGAAAGCCTTTATGTATATAAATACATACATATGAGCAGCTGGCCTGAATCAGTTTTCCAAAACAGTCAGCAGCAGATTAGGGAAGGAGACTAAGAACCAGGGACACATTGAGGGAGCCCTCCTTGTAATCTGATGGCGGTTTTAGGCTGTATATTTGAACGTTGTAGTCATTGTCAATCTTGGGAATTCTGCAGGGCACTAGTTTTGAAACCGATCTTGGCTAGGTGGGGGTGAAAGGAACCTCAGGGCTTTCTATTTCTTACCCATCCCTTTCAGTACAGATACACTGCCTGTGTTACTGGCACGTATTTCCCTCGCTCATGGCTGGAGTTAATCTGTCTGCAATGGGAAGAGTGAGGACAAAGTGGCTGCAGATGAAATGGGAGGAGAAAGAAACCCCATGGCTGCAGGAGAAACTCTTTTCTTAAAGGCAAAATCCCCTGCACCATGTTACTCACTTGCCTTGGCACCCAAAGTACTGGCTGGGTGCTCAAGTGGAAGATGCTCTATGAAACAGGGTCAAGTACTGAGGGGATAGATTTTGGAACTATTTAAATGGCTAATGGTGCAGACAGGCAATTAGTGGGACTTTCAAATTGCATTTCCTAATTGCATAGTTAAATACTTGAACACACTTCATAAAATTTAGTCTTTATTCCTTCTAAGATCAAAGCGAGGGGAGACCAGGACAAATTACAAGCCAGCACGTAATCAGACAGCCTAATTTTGTGTGCCTAAATAAGATGCCCATGTGAGAAGTGCAGTTTCTCACATCTTCCCCAGTCTTACCAGGTCTGCCTGGCTTTGCAGTGCTGAGCTGGAGGCCACAGCTGCGCTGGAGCTCAACCATGACCCATCCCAGCTTCCAAGCAGCACAGGCGGGCGGACAGCTGGCAATGGTAACCCCACCAGCCGTCCTGGGCTAAGCCAGCCCCAGCTGTAAATCAGATCCTTAGCCCCATCCCTGGGTGTGAATTGGAGCCACTGAGCAGGGCTATGGGTAGTGAGCAGGGGGAGGCTTGATTTGAGACAGTTGTCGTGATTTCTTCTCCATCTTTCACAGATTCAATTAATATTCCAGGTTGGACATGGTGGCAATGCAAAGGCTGCCTCCAAACTGGGGAGGGGTAGGAGTGGGACCTTGAGGGCAAGATGAGACAGAGAGGTAACATGCAGACCTACGACACGTTCAAAAATCAAAGCCTTTCTGTGATTCAGAGCAGTTTTTCTGGCTAGTTTAAATATCTGTGGCAGACACTGGAAGTTACATGATGTGAATACCCCGTCAGAGACAATTATTTTGCCGATTTGTTCTTGTGACAGCTCAGTTACACACCAGCACTTACAGAGAATAACAGAACAAAAAGACAACTTACAGCATAGCCTGAAGTGAAATGACAAGAGAGATTCATCTCTGGGGAAAATAATAAGGAAACACATTTGAAAACAGGAGCATTAGAGGGTTCAGAGAGTCGCTGCTGAGCGTGGGAGGGCCGGGCGTGAAGGCGGCTGACAAACCAACGCACCGATTGCGAGATGAAGCTCTCCCCTCCAGAGGCAATGGCAGCCTTTGAAGAAACGCAGCCCAGCGCCCAGGAACCTGCTACATGGCTTTGGCTATGAGTTTTGCACTGACTCTCTCTGACTTCCACATTCATCCTTAGCACGGCTGTTGCCCTGTAGCTGGATCCTTATCCCCAAGGGTGAATTGCTCCCCACCTTCTAACTCTTCAAATCAACATCTCCGATCTGTGCTCCCCTGAGCCTGGCAGTTATATTCACGGTATGCTCTGCAACTGTGTGTCTCTCCCAGCCATGCTTGGAGGACTTCCCCTGCTCCAGCTGAGAGGTGCAAATCCCTGTGGGTATTATCATTACTGCAGGCAGGCAGGTGAAAAGATGCAAGATAAAAAGGGTTTGGGAGCACTAGGCACGCTCTTCTACTCTCTTGTTCCAGCCTCATTTGAAAACAGAAGCACCCTTCTCTGTCCCCCTCTGTGCATACAAATAGGAAAAAAACAGGAGTATGAGAATGCTTTAAATAGATTGGAGCTCTCTGTCTGACAGCTCCTGCACTCTGCGGGGAGGATGTGTTCCGGGTACAAGATAGACTTCTTGCCTCCTTTTGAACAAATCTTGGACTTTTTCTGACTTCAGTCCTAAATGCGCCTGCCTCCCTGGCTTTCAGATGCTCCCCTCATACGGCCAGCCTCAGTCTTGTTGATCTGGCATCTAACCCATGGAGATGCCTTTGAAAACGCCAAAGCTGAGCAATATCGTCCAAGTACTTTTCCCTTCAGAAATGAGTCTGCTGCAAAGCAGCACTGGGGGGATGACCCTGAAACAGTGATATGTTTGTTTCTGAGCATTTGCAGGATAACGTTTCCCTCACTTTTCCGGTGCTACAGCTGACTCTCCAGGTGCCCTTGACAAACCAGCTATAGCAGCATAATCAAAACATCAGGTGGATCATTAAGTTACCGACTGCCAGTCAACCTTTTTTCCCACTGCAACCGCAGACCATTTTAAAAGCAGCCCTCCTGCAACAGAGTGGCATTTCTCACTGCCATTATCTGTTTGAATCCAGTTGTAAAGTTATATTTTTTCCGGAACAGTTAAAGAGCCTTAGTTTAAATCCCTCCAATTCAAAAGAACAATGGCCAATCAGCTGACTGGCAAGCAAACAATGTCGCCATTAGCTTTGAAAACCAAGCCCGCTTTCAAAATAACCAGAGAACAAGAGGAGAGAAAAAAGGCAATGCCTTTTGTGACTGAAGCCTGCGACAGAGGCAGGCTCTAAAAAGCTCACCCATCACTTTGGGTAGTTCCCAGCATACGATATTTATCCCTGCAATCAGTACATTGGGGGAGCTAATGTAATAGGAGCCATTCATGAGGACACCCTTGGCTGGGGAGGACAGTGCACAATAGGCTGATCATTTTGGGCTCAATCACAATTAAACACTTTGCTAGTGGAATCAGAAAACTGATACCCATGTCGAGCTACACCGGTGCCTACGGAAGGCTCAGAGGTGAGCCGCTTGTCAAGCTCGCAGGCGTGCCTGGGCTTTCAAGGATGTCTGATGCAGTTTTGGCAGAAATCTTCATTTGCAGYGGAGTGACTGCTATGTCAACAGCAAGTTTCCAAACCTCCTGCTCAGGAGAAGGGAAAACMCCTCTTCTACAGAGTTTAATGATGTTCAGTAAAATTCAGCTTGAGGAGCATCTTGAATTTTAAGGCTGATAAATTACCTAGCAACTAAAGCTTTGATTTAGAACAAAATAGCCTGGAAATAATATTTACTATCTGATGTTTCCCTAAGGAATCATGGTTGCTCAGTGCACCCTCCCATTATCCACGCTTCCCATTGGTGTTACTGTGATTTACAAGATGTTTCAGCCTATTCAGGCTGAGCTGGATGCTGTACAGACTCACAGGAACCAGCCAGGTGGGCTCAGTCCGGCTGAGGGTGTTCAATCCTATAGTCAGAGTTGTTGAAAACTTACAGAAGCATCACTTCCCCATAGTATTATATCATAGATTTAATAGAGACACAGATTAATCCAGATTAATAACACAGTTTTCCCTAACTGTATAGGGGAAACAATTCTTAGGAGAGGACCATTTCAGTTAAATAAACAAGTTCTCAGCTTTTACCTATATGGGAAGGAAACAGTCACATATTTTTTTCACTTGTGTGAGCTTGTTTAAAAAGGTTGATTTATTATTCCCTCAGCGATGTAGAGGGGCCCAGGTTTGGGAAAATCAGCAGCTTCACTTTAAGCTTTACTTCCCTGAGCACTGAATTCCTTCTGCAGCTGGTAATTCCCTCCTCCCTCGCAAACAGAAACTCCTTTCCCTTTCAGAAAGCTTTAAGATTTCACTCATGGAAATACAAATACACAATATAAAACCAGTTGGAATTAGCATATGCCAAGGTTGAGAAGGGCACAGACACAGTTTTAAAAACTCAGAAAAATAGCCAGTAGGCTTATTGCTGGTTTTCAGAAGATACGAGGAAAGTGATGTCTTTTTTCTTTTCTTTGTGGACAGTAAAATCAGATTATTTTTTCCAGGAAATGCAGTTAAACTTCTCATACCCATCAGGCTCCGGCAAAATATCCATAACTATCAGTTTGGTCTTCACAGAGCCCCTCACAGAGCAGTTTTCGTATCTGTCTAGAACCATTTGCAGTGAATTTTAGCACTGACATGAACCATACTGTAACTGAGCTTCAGAGCTAACATGCACCACACACCACAGCCTGACTAGCAGGCATTGCTCCTTCTCCCAATGCTGTTATCACTAGAGAGGTCTGTGGATTCAGACAATCTGCTGTCAAATGTCATTGTACTAGAACAGAGTCCAGCTATATTTTGGAAGTTACTTTCCCAAACCATACAGCCCAAAGCTTATGCTGGAACACAGCTACACTGCAGACTTCCAAAGTAAAAACACTCACAGACATGCAAATTGCCTCATTATATATATATGTATGACATGATGGTGCTCTGCAAACAAGTGTGTGACTTCAGGAATCCTCCCACAAGGAATTAGCTCGTGGGGTCTCTGGCTTTCCACTAAGCAAGAATTTGTTGCTGCTGTTGCTTTCAGCAAAGAAATGTATTATTAATGATATGGCATGGCAAGCACGATGCCAACGGTGCAGGCCAAGAGCCAGACCTGCACTGCTGGATGCTTCTKCTTCCAAAGCCCTGAGCTGGGCTCCCGGGCAGAGGGCTGTCCGGGCAGAGGAGCTGCCGGGCCGGGCTGTGCCGTGAGGAGATGTTCAAGCACCATCTAGTGGAAAAAACTCTGTGTAAGGTCAGACTTACATGGGCACACGGATTGTTTGGGAGCGACATGCACTAAGGAAAAAGAAACAAGCCCGGGGATGGGCTTCATTCCCCGGGAGTGAATGTTCTCTTTTCTCTTTGGGAGGGAGTCAGGGTATAATCACAACTGAGAAAACAAATTGTGGCTAGAAAAGAACAGGAAAAAGGTGACAGGGATTTAAGCTCCCTGCACATATATTTTGCTCATCATTGCTCCTGCCATATCCACCGTGAGCTTCTCATGTGTTCTTATGTGTTCAGCCCTACCCCATCAGAGGCCATGTGCAGAGTAGCACGGGCAGACCATGCAAGCAGGACCAAGGGGGTTAAGGAAAAGCTTTTGTTCCTTGGGCTCCATGCTACCGTATCAGAACGGGGTGGTAACCCGGCCATTCACACGCAGTGACGCAGTCTCTGCAGGCCTTGTTCTCCCGGCACACACAAGACGCGAGGAGGACAATGTCCAACAGCCAGCGTCCCGCTGGCTCTGTGAATGTATCCCTTTATAGYCAGGGCTCTCCCAGCAAGGACAACATGAATGGAGCAGTCCTTCTCCTCTGAGGGTGGTACAAAGGTCTATAAGCAATGGTTGGGTTTTCCAGTAGACAGTCACGATGGCAGCTGGCACCTTGCTCAGCTGGCACAACAGAGGGGTCTTAGATGGAGACCTCTGAGGCTGCTCTGCCAGATGGCATTAGGAGCACCCGTCTATGCTGTACTGGAGGGACGCGGAGAGCCAACCCAGCACAGCCACGGCCAATATTCCTTTCCCTGTTTATTCATCTATTGCCACCTCTACTTACTGCTGTGCTATTTATCTCACTGGGCCCAGACACTCAGCTAAGAACCTCAGTTACGTATCATACTTCAAAAAGTCTACCTTCAATTAAAAAATCCAACCAAATAAGGATTTTTCCCCAGAAATTTTCCTTATTAGTTCCTTTGGACACAGAATGCATACCAGGATATAAACCACCGATTAATACAAGATTAATCTATAGGWTATTGTATTTTAGGCTCGCAAAGATGCTACATATCTTTTACTCCTGAATTCAGAGCAGTTTCCTCTCATGAAGGGTCATGAAACTCTAAAGTCTTTTAACACCTTTCTCTCACTTTGCATACAGGTTTTTCCTGAGGACAAGACAGTGAGGGAAGTCTCATCATGAACATGGACAGCAGCAGCTCGGTGTACTCTAATAGTTACACCTTTTTAGTGCCATTACCAGAATTTTTTTTAAAGGCAGAGATCCCTGAAGAGTTAGGGAAGGGACACACAGTCACCCACTGCGAGTGTCACAGCTAAGATGAGTGCTTGTGATAAAGATGTTTTCTTCTGGATCCCGTACTAATGACAGGCTGATTCTTTCCAATTTTGGCCTCGCAGCAACACAAGAAGAGTAAACGGTGTCTGCTCTGCTATATTCTACTTGGTCCAAAGGGAGAAATGCGTGTGCTGGACTCGCACAGATCCGGTCTACCTTGACATTTGGAGATTAGGAGCCAAAACAGAACAGTGACTCCCAATAGGGCCATGGCCCAGCCCTCATCCTGGACTTGTATGATGAGAAGAACCACTAAGTTTGGGCCCAGCTTGTCCCAAGATGCCCAGAGTTTCTTCTCAGCTTCCAGATTCCATTAATAGGTGATGCATGCGTGTAAATCCTCCCTATCGCTCCAAAAAACCTTGATGCAGAGCTTTAGAAAAATGGAGATAAAAACTTAATACTTCTTTAGGTTATTAAAATCTCATCACTTCCTTTACTGCAGCGGCTTTTTGCAATGTCTACTAATCCTTTTCCTCCATAAAACTCCATATCCTATCTCACAGTATACTTTGCTGTGTTATTGCTAATCTTTGAATTTGTGCATGTTCTTCAGTAGGTGGACATGAACACATGCACTGTGAGAGTATTAAATTTAGAGTATGCTGATGTCAGCACCATGGGGCTGGGGTAGGAACTGCAGCAGGGGAATTAGAAGAAGCGGCAGGTTGTGTAGGGGAGGGGAATTTTTAGCAGTGCTTTCCTGCCAAAGCCAGGGTGTAAAGGGTGCAGAAACCAGTATCTCCTAGAAACAGCTCACTCTGCAAATGGTGGGATGTTCTTTGCATATTGAAACTGCTTCTTCGTCTCCGCTTTGCAAGAACGAAACAAGCAAAGAGGGACCGATAAAGGCTGGTGCTCCAAAGCCACAGGTTGTGTTTACAACACTTACAGGTTCAGCAGTGTCAACTTGAGGAGTTTTGTTCGTGTCTCTACCAACAAAGATAAAGAGAAACTTGCAATTCTTCTTCTGAAAAAAACCATACTTTTTTCTGCTTCAAGTAATTTTTTGAAGAGAGAGAAAAATCATAAAGTTTGGATTAAACTATTTGCTTATGGAAATAATTTTTCAATAAACTTTGTGGTTGGCTACATACAAAAGAGAAGTTCATGCTAAGTAAGGTACATGTCCCTGTACAAACAGAACATTGTTCTGCTAATTCTCATAGAGAACCTGTCTCTGATGCATTTTCTTGTACTTCTATTGTCAAATAAAAGTGAACTGCTCATAATTGTAAAAACGCAGGGTTGATCATATTCTAAATTCAAAGAACTGCTTCTAGAGATGAGACTTTTCAGAAAAGGAACACCTCAAACCACAATTTACATATTAAAAAAGCTGTTAACTATAAAGAATACAGGAGAAAATAGAAAAAAAAAATAGAGTTTGGGTGGGATAAGAAATGAAACCACAAAAAGTCACAATACACCAGTGCACGCAAACAAACATAGCCTGTGGCATGGCCGGACTATATGGGACACAGCAGAAGTTAACTGTGAAGTTTAGGTCTGATCCTATCTTTAAATCATCTGCATCTTTCCCCTTCTCTGCCTGGGCCCGTTCTGTCTCCTGCTGAAATCAGAAGCAAAGGAGAGGCTGGTACAGCCAGGACAGTGTCCTTCAGTGTTTCGGTGTTGCTCTTTTCTGCTTCAAATGCAGCTGCAATCTCCTCTGCCGTTGTTTCAGTTTATCAGTAGTTCAGGAGCTCACATCCTCCAACCCACTCAGTAACACGAGAGCTCGTCCCCCCTTTCGGGCTGCTGCCCTGTTATCAGAACCGTGAGAGGAGGCCTTCAAAACGCTTGTCCAGCACTTTCATTTGTTGTGCTGTAATGTGGCTGCTGTAGTCGCTGAATATGTAGATTTAGAAGTAAGTTTTTAAAGCAGCGCTCGGGAGGTATGCGTGTTAATCCCATTATCTGATAAACGGATTTGTGAACACACCTCCCACCATCCTGCATTAATAGCATATCCCTCGGTGTCACTAGGAAATGTAATTTAAATGCTTGTGAGGAGTCGATAGACCGTATGTTCAAAACCATGGAATTAAACAAAACAAGTTTATGGAAAGTTGCAACGTTGTCAAGATCTTATCCCCTGCTCTTTCCTGCGGGCTCCCCCGTCCTTCAAAGTCACCAATTAGACTGGCTACTGATTTTCTGCACATTTGTCGAATGTGTTACCACATGCGACTAGTCTTCCCCAAGGTGCACTGGAAGCCGAGAGCTCCAACACGAGACCTGACCACTCCTGGGACTTAGGAAATTTAGATTCTCATCCAAAGCCAGGCACTGGCTCCTGCTCCCAAGGAAGCCATTCATTCTTTATCTTCTTCTAAAGCGCAACAAATTCTATTATATGGGCGGTTCAAATTCACATGTTTAATATGCCTGCCTGTTATCAGTATTTTTCCGTCATATCACAGTGAAGGACGGTAAAGAAAAACTTTTGGGGACCAGACAGCCGAAGCAGTTGATAGTGAAATCAAACATTTTGCATACAGGCCATCTGTCCAAACTCAGTATAGGCTGCCAGCAACTCAGACCATTGGCTTTCATTTATCTGGACTGAATGGATATGGAGGCTAGACTTACATTCTCCTTATCAAGACATACTTTCAGGGAAGAGACACTTATCAGTGGCCTTTGAATATTTATTATCAGTGGTATTGGTTACTTCCTTAAAAATCTATGATGGCATACATTGCAGTGTGAATTTTAGTGGTTAATAGGAAGTCTGAACTTCAGCAAGGCAAGCACTTTTGGCATGCTAGACTCAAGGTAAGGGTTTGGAAAGGGGTGTGTAAAAATAAGAATAAACTGTTTGTCGAAGAAACAAATGCAAGAAAGACATGTAAGTAATATTATCACCCGGGACTTCAGGCCAAATGCTAGCTCTTATATAAAGATGACTTCACTTACAGAGCAAAAAACCAATAAAAATAAAACAGTTCCCATGAATAATGGATGCAAATCTAAAATTTGCATGGGATCTATGGGGGAAAAGAAATCTTAGAAGGACATTTTTTGTTACAACCTGAAAAAGTCAATACAAGGTTTTGAAATTCAAGCTTTTTATCTGCACAAGCATAACTCAGTCAGGTTTTCATTGTCCATATTTCCATTCACAGTTGCTCTGGTCATTCACATAGCTCTTAATGAGCACTTTTAATTCCAGAATTGTATCATGGTTTGTAAGTTGTATGTCAAGGCTATGCAGCAGCAGGTACCTCCTTGGGAGCTTCTAAGTGCCCTCAGTAGGCAACATAAGTTGCAAAGGATCAGGCTTGTAACAATTTCCCCCCAATATTCAGATGTATAAACAAAAGGACTCTACATCATCAACTCAAAGACTTGGTGACGATGTACACGAGTTGCTGGGAATAGGCTGGAGTACAAACTTGCTGTCTGCCCCACCTCACCTCACCACATAGACAGCCATGGTGTGCAGGAGAGGCTTGAGTTAACACCCACTCCCAAAGCACAGGCTCAGGTAAGCAGAGGTCACATGCCAGCGATAGCCCATCTATTTCCAAGGTCTCATCATTGACATTGCGGTCCTATATCCTGTCCTACTTTTCCAGAGAAGTCGGCACAGTCTGCCCATGGGATCAAGAAGGGGGACAGGGACCATATGATACAGTGCTCCGAATGCCCGAGACGCAGCCACCGCAGTAAGTGGGGAGAGGGAAGGTGAAACAATCAAGTCACACACTCAGCACTCGAGATGTAAGAGGCCTACGGTGTGCCCTTGTAGTGACAGGGTAATTCACACCCAGTGGAGAGAGGAGACAATTCCTTCCCCTCCCCTCAGGTGGCCTCTTTTACTCCCCACAGATGAATACTTGGGTCTTGGGGTCTTCCATTATCCTGGGACACAGTAACAGAGCACATTTGGTTTTGTAACCCACTTGACCAAGGAAGGAAAGAACTGTTTCAAGTCACGGTAGTCCCAGCTCTATGAGCTTAGCATTGAAGAGGCACTTGCTTTCCAAATCGAGCAGGAGAACCAGCTCAGCTTCAGGGTTCAAGTCCAGACTTACAACCAACAAAGGAGTCCAGCTTTTTGCTAAGCAGACTATTGCAAATGAAGGAAAGGTTGGTCTTTTGGTTACCATGTGGAAGTTGGGAGAGCTGGCATCTGTTCCCCATCCTTGACAGAGGCTTCATTTTAAGATTCGTGTCAACGCTGCTGAAAAACGGGATTTATGTTAACAGTTCTACACTGATAGGGAAGTGGGTCGGATAAAGGTGTTTCATATTCTCTGTCTAAGCTGCTGCAGTGTGAAGTGGCCAGGAGCCCCAGCACAAGACGGGGTGCACTACACGCCTGGCTCCGCTAAAGGGAGCTCCAGGCTCAGAGCTCGGCACCGGCTCCCATCGAAGCAAATGTCACCAAACCCGGCTTCTTTCCTCCTGCAGCAGCTAGGTACATAGAATTAATGGTGCATTTACAGGGACATTTGTGAAATGTAAATCTGCGCCTTACCTTTGGGTTTGCCATACAGCAGCTACAAACTCTTTGGGGAACTTGGCACACCTTGAGGAAGCATGAGGCTTGTACAGCATTTCACTAGGTATTTCCTGGGAATGTCTTCGAGATACATTTTATTTTGGAGCCGAACACAGTCATAGGTGTTAGAAAGTACTTATAGCCTAAGCTTGTCAACATAGACTCAATAAACACCCAATCCCATTCATCTCTTTTTGAAGGCTAAGATTTTAAAAACACTGCTATGCAACACATGCAGCGATGCTTACAACAGAAACTTGTGAGTCTGAAGTAAAGTACATCTCTACTGATTTAATCTGAACAGCTTTGAAGGGTTGATTTATAACGCCTGAATATTTTAGAGTTACAAAGCCAGCGTCTGCCGAGTCGCACATTACCCTTTCATACTAAAGCACAAGGCAGTTTCGGATGCTTGTAGCATCGTCAGTGCAATCAGTGTCCATTAGTGCAAATACATTGCAACAGGTAAGCAGAACAGTTCAAGCAGAAGCATCCACTGGACTCTTCTGAGCAGGAAAACAACACACACACAAAAAAGACCTAATTGGTTTGCAACAGCAGCATGATTTAAAAACCAAGCAGCTAAAAACCCCAGGGAGCAGCATCTGCTATGTGTGGCAAGCACAGCCTCATAATTTTCCCTGAGGTAAAAAAAATCAAAACATGTCTAACAGCCAGAAAGGACCTCCACAGGCGGAGTGACAGTTGGGAAGGGCTGCTCCCGGGGCTGAGGACCAGGCAGGAGAGTATTTCTCATTTTGTTTAAGTGTTTCTAGCAGGTGACAGAGCTATAGAAGGAGCTACTTTCCTGGTATGAGCAGTGATGCCCTTCCCAATTTTGCCAGCCCTCCTGAGGGAGCTCTGATTAGCCAGTTTTGTTCAGTCACTGCTGGAGTCAACTGTTTATTAATAAGTGAAACCCCCTGTTTTCTACATTCTCTTCTGAAAAAAAAAAATCCTTGGGCTTCTTTGGGGGGCTGGTTAGAAACAGGCGACCTTGAGGGACTTTTTGCATGTTCTTTGTCTTAAAGAGACTCATGAGTTGATAGTATTCTCATTATCATTATTCTTTTAATTCAAAGCAGTACATATGGTGTAGAAAGCAGTAGGGACAAGCAGGCAGTCTCAGCAAGAGCTGAGAAATGTCTGAGAGGAAGGAAATTCCCACCACCAGCCTGTACAGATGCAAAGCTGTGGGTATGTCAGACAACTCATGATTCACTTGTTTTTAATTACTGCTGGCATTTACAGGAAAACAGGGGCTTTGTTTTTCTTAAGGGCTATTTACTCCAGGAATGGCTCTCACCTGAGGAGCCTTGCTGCAGCTGCAATGGAGATAATGGCCCAACTTTGAAAAAATCCCAGCCAACTCCATCTAAGTTGATGGCCTGCAGGTTTCTCAGCCACCCTTTAAGGAGAATAAACTCCTCCAATCAAATCCAATAAAAAAACCCCTAAAATCAGACCCTGCACTTATAAGACAGGGTTATCTGCTGCTAACCCGGGCTGACAGCTCTCCATGGGGCACGGGTAGATGCAGCATCAGGAGGGAGGTGGGGAAAAGAAGAAACTCCTTTAGTTCACACCAGTGCAGCAGAGCTCATTATGTGCCCTGCTGCCTATTGCTGCGAGAGGTTAGAAATGCTTCTTTATTTCCCCTGCCCTAATGCACTCGCTGCCTTCCCCATTCTGTTTATTTTGTGCCACCAAAGCAGTAACAATGAGCCGTGTGAAGCACTATTCCCCAGCCTCCTTTCTGAGGTGAGCACGGTCCTGAAAACAGGAGCAACTTCCAAAAAAAAGGAAAAATTACTGCCACATCAATTTCTATTCAAATCGCTTGGCAGATTTCTGTAGTTCCTTTGCTGGAGACCAAGGTTCACTTCCAGCTCCCCAGCCTTCAATACCTCAGGACAGCGAGTGCTGGCACAAACCGAAACCTGGTGACCTTCCTTTGAGAATATTAAGTCTTGCTGGAGTTTCTGTGAGGTTAATCGATTCCACTCATCCTCTCATGAAATCCTTGGACAGAAAAGAATAAGGAGAGAAAAAGCCAAGGGAGATTTTAATGCAATCTTTATAGCCTCAAGATTGCTTCAATTTTTAGTGGTATTTGTCTCTGTCTCATTCTCCTTGGAAAGCATGCTTCTAGATACTCATTCCTTAAATAAAAAACCCCCAATACTGAACTGCACCTTTAATTTGCCAAGAGCACCCAGTCTGTGCAACATTTAAAACACTATATAGCAAGGTACAGTGCAACGTCATGTCAGTTATCAGAACTGCTCAAGATGCTGTCTTACCTAGAGCTCCCAAAACTTCATGAAGAGATTCATCTTGTATAGCCTGGCACCCAAAAATCATCGAGTGCAAGAGAGCTAGTTCAAGTGGTGATAGTTACATGGAGATTGATGTGTTAAACACTGGCCAATCGAGCCATCCAGGCAACAACGAGCCTAATCAACTTGCCAAACCCTCTTTCCTCTTTGCCACAGTTGCCAACACAATTTCTGTTGAGTGGGCACTCACAAATGCAGTTTTGTTACTGAAAAGCCCGAACCCCTCATCGCTTTGCAGCAGCTGGAGCTCACTGGTACCTCTGTATTTCTCTGTCCCTGATGGGAGCTGTGGGCTGACCTCCAGGCTTCCCCCACGCTCCCTTGGTGCAGGTATGACCTGCACCATACCTGGGGCAGCGGTGGGCCTTTGTCTAACGTGAACATTTCACATGATGCAAAAGCAAATGCTGCATCAGCTGAAATACTGAAGAAAGCAGAGAGTTAACATTCCCTTAGCTCCCCCCTGGGTAAACTGGTCTCCAAAAGGCTGTCCTATCAAAGGCACCGATCTTATATCAAAGTTTGGCAACGCTTAAATTATGTACAATATTGGGCGCATGAGTGCTTGAGTTGTGTACACACTATTGCGCTGAAATGGGGCCACCGGCCGGCTCAGAGCCAGCAAGGACCATTAGTGCCCTCAGGGCCCCGGCATATACAGAGCTGCAGAACACACGAGGCATCATTAAAAACAACAGATCTGACCAAAAGGATTTTTCTGCCAAAATATCCCCATCCCAATGTCTGTGCCTTGCCTTCTGTGATCAGTGCTGCCTTCGATTTGATCAGGATCACTCTGTGCTGCAGGTTCCCAGCCAAACCGGCCGGCAGCATCAGCAGGAGAATCCACGTGGGATAACTGGGCAAGCACTGCTGGCGCAGACCGGCTTTGCACACCACTCAAATCCCTAAATAGCAGTATGAATAAAAATAGGTCAGTTTGGTCATCTAGAAACCAAAACCAAAAAGGCATAGGAATATATTTAAATCAAGAAGTAATTTCTAAAATGCAGAGTGATCCCTAATTATTAGCCACTGTTCATGAGGCTGTACTGAGAGATGCTACTTCATCTCATCATTGTCAACCCTCCGAAATGCTACACAACTGTCACACAAGTAGCTGAAATTTTGAGCACCGCTCTTTGCATTCATTCAACTTAAAAATCTTAATTTTTCTTCTATGTTACAGACACTGATCAAGAGTGCTATATAATCTTTGGATTTATCTGTCCAACAATCATCTAATTAATTAATCATTGATAATTAAAATGACCTCATTTTGACTGATACCTGATCTCAGAAAGGTTCAAAAGAAACTTGACACATGTTGTGTCATGTTCCAGCATAACCCACTACAGGTATGTTATCATGTTATGCCACATCTGGTTTCCAGAGAACAAAATGAACCGAGGAGCAAATTAAAGGAGGAACCAGTTGTACACATATCGGATCTAACCAGTTCAAATATCTGGCAGTGCACAGGAGCAGATGGACTTCCACTGTACTTGTAGGACCACCATTAAGCCCAGAAATGGCATTATTTTTGGATATGTCTAAGGTGGGGAATCTGATAACACCATATTATCTGTGCAACCCCTGCTATACTTAGGTGCTAGAAGAACATTTTTGAGAAAAAAGTCTGACTAAAATCTCAGCTAAATGGACAAGAGGGAAAAGTATTCCTCACATTTTGCCTGCACAAGCACTGAAAGCCTATAGACATTGAATCCAAGATGTGCAGACCGTAAGGAAAATGAATGAACTGGCCATCCCATACATCCCGTGATTTTCTTAAGCAGCTCCCTATCTATCTTACACAGTAACTGCAGACCGACCCACCCACACCTCTGCGGCCTTCCTGGTCACTGTGGGATGCCGGCTCCCGGGTGTCTCGGATGAAATGTCACCATGAGAATCTCAGTTCTCCAACTACGCTAAATAGTCCTGTTTGGGGGAAAGCTGCTACCCCCAGGGCAGTCCAAACCTCAGACAGTGAAAACAACATGCCTCAAAGGTGCACAGTACTCAGCCCTCATTTGCCTTTTCTAGGTGTTTCCCTCTCAGCAGTATCCACCTGGAAAAGCAATGCACAGTCCTGACTTCACCCTTTAAATTCATTAAAAGGCAGTGGTAGGATTTACTTCTCTCTTCATGGATTTTTTGTCAATTTGGGGAGGAAAAGCATTTTGTGAGAACAATAGTGTCAGCTGCAGCGTTGGAGTCCTACCCTTCTCACAGCAGCACAACTGAGGAACATTTCCATTGAGCTGAGGCAAGTTGACTGGCGAAAGCAGAAATAAACATTTACATTTATTTTATGCTGAGGCTAAGTAGGAGCTTTTTAAAAAAACATGAACCAAGAGGTTTAGGGGCAGAAAAGCTATGCAACTATAATAAGTTGTGGGTCTCCTCCCAACGGGATATTGGTTTTCAGTATATAATTAATAACAAGAAAACTGTATCCTGACTTTGGGGTCTGCATGAGCATCCTGGAACAAAAAGGGCCATAAATTAGCATCAATTATGTATTAAAGTTCCAATTAACCTGGCTGACACTGATATACTTTAACAAGGTACACTTAGATAAAAGAAGCAACACTCTAATTACTTGGAAGGGGACCTCCTGACCCATTCTGCTCTTTTATCCCAATGCCAACCTAATGAGGAAGGAAGTGAGAGGTAGGAAACTGTGCATAAGGCAAGGCTGTAGCACCACAAGATGCCCCTTGGGAAATGCTTTTACCTTCTTAAAACCGCCACTGATTAATATTTTATTGCTCTCGGTGCCTTTTAACTGTTTTCAGAAGAAGTGTTTTTGAGGCCAAAATTGCTAATGTTCATTTTAATGTGGAAATCTGCCATCTAATGAAGGTCCTGGTCACCCGTTCCTGCTCTGTAACACACCACATACACAGTATTTACAGTGATGGCACCCAGGGTTCCTGTACACAGATTTAAAGGGTGCTCCTTGAGGGGAAGTATCTTAGTACAGGCAAGTGAAGAAAATCACAATTAATTTTACACCTTAACCAGAAGAGTTGGTTTAAGCTCATTTTTCAGCACTGAAATTTTGTGCAAAGACCAAGGGCAAAAGGTAGACCTGTATAAAACCTGTGCTGCTAGTAGGGACAGCTACAACAAGGTGAGGAGTGAGGGCCCAGTCAGGGAGGTATATACAGAGCATCTAATAAGGCACATGATTTTCTTCCTTTTTATGTTGGTTKAAATCAGATAACCCTGGATACCCAGGGGAATAAATCCACATGCATCTCCTGTCCCTTAAAAAAAAATGGATAGTTGCAGAGRGTGTACAGCCAGGCAGTCTGGTCTTGTTCAGTTCTGTTCAGTGCTCAACTCTTCTACYCTAGATTGACCGACCAGACTTTGAACGTATGCAATTATACAAAGGGCAAAGAAGGCTGTTTTTTCTGGTGTTTGTTTTTTTTAAATCACTTGAAAATGTTGTACTTTACTGTTAAATAACAGTTGTCCAGAGCAAGGMAATTCCTGTAATGAGAACTGTAGAACTAACTTGTCCCTGCAGAACAATCCTTTCTCAGTGCCAATCCTTTCTCTGTGTCATGTTATCAGCACTGTAAATAGTTTTAAATTAATGATGACGCTGTCCCCTTCTTTATGGTTTTCCAGTGCAATACAGTTGGAGTCTCGGCTTTCACAGTTGATCTCCCACTAGCCACAAGCCTGACTTCTGTCCTCTGGGAGAAAAGGTGTTGGTGGAATCCATCAAAGGCACCTCTTAATTATAGTCACAGTCTTCAAAACTCAGAGGGAAGCAAACTCGGCGCTGGGATTTCAGCTGGACAACTCCTGYGGCGAGCGCTTCCCTGGGTCCTTGCAGTCAAAGGTTATCTTTCACATAAGCCATGTCAAAGTTTAAACTTAAACACGTTGGGTCATGCTATTCCCTAGATGGAATTTCACTGCTGAGGGAGGGAGATTTTCTCTAGTGCTGCCGAAATGCACAGTGCTGGAAGGGAAGCTTAACGGCTCCCAGGCCCTGAATCGTGACTCCTTTTCCAAGCTAGGGCTCTTGGATGTAATGCGCTCCATTAGCAAAAGCAGTCAGCAGAAGTTGCCCAAATTACAGCCTCTCCAGCAAGATTTTCAGCATTTCTTTTCTTTAGTTGGGAATTTCGTCTTATCATCTTCCCCATAACTTTGTGCTGCTCTGCCAAAGCCAGCCGAGAATGAAGACAGAAACGTAAAAGAAACACTCATGTCTCTTTAGTCACTAAAAGAGTCAGAGTCAGGTCACCTGCAAGATTTGAAGAGTTCATCGATGTCCCAAGCTAACACTGCCACATGCATTGTTCTCCTCCCCTGCACACCCTGCGTTTTCTGGGGGAATATGTCTGGATCATTCAAATGGCTTGTGAAGACTGAAWGTGAACTTACACAATCAATTTTGGCCTTTTGTGACATCCGCAGTTACTTCAGTAAGCCCTTGTGGAAAAAGACATGTCCATAGTTCATAYATGATGCATACACCTTGATCCATCTCCATTTAAACCAAGGTCTAGTTTAAACATCTGTGAGAATTGAATAAGACCGACAGACTATTATATATACACCATAGGGGACTCACTCATAAGTCTCTTGTGGCAAACATGCTACTTATACAGTATCCCATTCAGATAAGTGACCTACTTATTGCTTGCACGTTGTAAGCTATTTTGACGAGAGCAATGTGATCCTTGCTGTTCTGCTTTGAGTAAACTTTAGCCTTTGAGTATAAGAAGAGGAAAATTTGACATCCATGTAATAGAGGACAACCATATATGGTCAGAGTGGGATTTTCAAAACCATTCATCCCTAGCCTGAAATCAAACATTACTAGGACAACAGTGAGCTCTTTAAAAAAAAATCCTGCCCAAGGTATACTAATACATGAAGTACTTTGTTGTGAAGCACTTGTGGGATTTGCGAAGCAACACAGCTGCCAGAAAATGAGAAGCAAAGCTAAGAACACACATCCTCACCTCCACCCAAACACCCATCTTACCATTACCAGAGCTGTATTGCTCGGACCGCACACCGTTTCAGTGCGCCCTTTTTTAGTTCTACACACACTCCATTACCACATCATTTTGTCAACCCCATCAATAAGAGTGAAATGTTTCTCGTATCAAGTGCTCATTGTTTCCAGGAGGAGACTACGGAACAGAAGGATTGTGAAGAATTGTAGTGAAAGTCTGCAGGCAGAGTTAAGGTGGTAACKCGGAGCACACAGCAGCTCAGCGTTTGTACCTATGCAGTATCGATGCTATGCATACAATGAATTGTGAAAAGTAACTACAGAAAGGAGAAAGCAAGCCCTGGTGCTCACAGGAACACAGTCACTTAATAAATATCTAGGTGGCTTTATTCTCTATCACTGGTTAGAAATGGGCCAAGGACCTGGGGAAATACAACAATTATTTGGTACTGCTTAGCTACAGGGGTACAGGAATATTAAGGAGCATTGTGATCTCTATTTCTTACCATTTGAAAGGAAAAAGTCCAATTTCTACTGGAATATCACTAATGTGAAAAGATGGTAAATGACAGGACTTCAACTTTTTTGCCAGTTTATGCTGTTGATGAAATAAATCCAACATCTTCTCTGTAAGAGTT
Organism: Oceanodroma leucorhoa; assembly: GCA_030449065.1. Lineage (NCBI taxonomy): Eukaryota > Metazoa > Chordata > Aves > Procellariiformes > Oceanodroma > Oceanodroma leucorhoa. The sequence goes on along the minus strand of JASVER010000021.1, from coordinate 2,924,925 downwards.
TGCTTAGAAGTGAACAGATGTGAAATCCACCACAGCATATTCAAAGAAAAACATCCTTTAAAAATGGCACGGAGGGGAAAATAAGTGAGTGTTCTCCTTGAGATCTTATCTCTTTTCCTTCCAGCTTTACCCTTCCGTCATTTTATTCAAAGCAAAGTATCATCAAACCCCAGGAAGASCTGTCCTTATCAGCTAGGGCTGTCGTGGTGCGCGTGCCTCTGTACGGTATAAATACACGCACACCCTGGTTCCCAGTTCAGATGACTCCATCCAATGGCRAGTAGCATGTGAAAGCCCTTCAAAGCTCTTCAGTGAGCCAAGTGTGACAGTTTACTCAATCTTTTGTAACTCCTCTGACCCTGCCTTGTTCAAAGGAAAGCTTTTTTTTTTTCTTCCTAATTCCCCCCACTCCCTCTTTTAGAGGAATGAGAGAAAATTTAAGTGCCCTGCTTTGACACTCAGCTTGCTGCTTGCGTGCCGTCAGACCAGCTGCCTCCCCAGATCTCCACTGCATTGTCAATATGTTCCTCTTGTGCGAAGACAAAATTTATAAATAGATTTGCCCAGTCAGTAAGCCCTTTCTCTTTAGAAAGACAGGGATCCAGGCAAAAAGAGGATTATTGATAACATGCAATATCTTTATTATGGCAGAGACTGCTACTGCTACTGTAGTTAAGGACCTGTCAGCATTTCCATTGTAAGATTTTTTTCATGCAAGGATTTAACTTGGCAGTAAAAATTTAAATATACTTGAGACTGGTCTTTTTCTTGCCAGAATTCAGCAAGAGGGTTAGACATAGGRCTCTCTCCTTTACCCCTTCCTAATTAATAATTAATTCAATGAGTTTTAGAGCTTCTCATGTGAATGTGCCTCCCCTGTTTTCTGAACAGTGGGGAGTAACCSCTGATCCAGCATTGAGTAGTATAGAGCAGAGAAAAGAGAACAGGACAAACATACAGGGCCAAATCCTGCTCTTATTAGTACTGGTGCTTGAATGACATTTGGCCATTACGGGAATACATAGTTTTGGCTAACATCCCATATTTTCCTCTACCAAAAAAACAGCTGAGGGAGATGCTAAAAAAAGTCCTTTCAAAATCATCTCATTTAGGTAGTTAATTTTCCTTGCAATGCATGCTGGTAGGACAGAGCAATCTGCCAATTGATGAATATATCTTGGGAGTCACCMGCCCCACCTCTTTCCCCTTGTAGTCTGTGCCTCTCTGTTCAGCCTCTGGCAAATCGCTTAATTTCTGTTCTGCCTCAATTTCAGCATTCAGGATGGAAAACAGTAAAACTCACGCAAATGGTTCTGCACACAGAACTCTYTCTGCCGCAGCTCAAGCACTTTCTGGCAGAAAATAATCCGTCTCCCTTTGACTTCAGCAGTAATTAGCCTGAGTGCAGAGCCGTGGCTTGTTATTGCAGAGCTGCTGGCATCCATGGACTTGGGTAACTTCAAGGAGACTCAGTAGTCTTGAGGACAGGACTGCTAAAATACTGCGATGGAGCATACAGGAGCTTCATCAAAGTAAGGCCATCCTTGCTTTCAGCCATGCTCACAAACACGGAAGTAAGTAGTGATGTGTCCTCTGATAAATTGTCTCATTTTCTTCAGGTTTTAAAAAAAGGAAGAAAGTATTCATGGGTTTCATKGTTTTCCCATTTTTTGTGGGAAGAAAAAAGATAGTCGCGTTGAAATACAGCCACTGATTTTCAATAAGATTTGTGAAAAAAGTGCGTTAAATTGAGGGCTGGAGGGATGGATGGAGGAGTGGTAGATTTATTTCCCTCCGTCATGCCTCTCAGTGGGATGCTGCACATCTTTTTCATACAAACCGACACAGCAGAACATTTTGCTTTCAGGATCTGAATAGCTTTGCTCTCTCAGCCTGAAGTCAAACCCTTAATATTAAGAGAATGTGGGCCTTTTTTGGGGTGCTATAAGCCCAGTGGAAGTTGCATAAAGTCCTTCACACACATGGTACAAAATGTTCTTTGGCTTGTATCTCTTAACATTTGTATTTGTGGTCAACTGAGCAGTATCTTTTGTGCGCCGAATCCTACAAAATAATAATACTTCTCTGTTTTGTCTGTTGACAAGATCTTCAAATCCTACTGCCCCTCTGACACATAATCRAAATTTAAAACAGTACATTTCTGTCTACTTTTATTTTTATGATAGGAAGATTTAACTAAGACTTTGACACCATGGAAACTAGACACAGGACATGATCCTGTTCTATCTAAATATATCCCCCGACTTTCAATCACGCTCGCCTCTTTTATATTTCATGAAAACTGCTCTTTAGCTTCCTCCATCTATGCAACTTTTTTGGCCAGCCAGATCACCTTGTGCCCATCCCTTAGCTTTCATCACCAGCCATTACCACTTCAAGAGAGAATCACATGCATGAGTGCAGAGGAGGCAATTCAAGAAAGCAGGCCCTTATGAAACTTTGATGTAGCGTATCATTAGGGTAATTCTCAAAAAAATTAAATGTTAAATGGAAAGCAACTTTTAACCCTCCTAACTAAGTGCCAAATGCAGCTTTAATTAAGAAAAGCAGATCAGTTTTTTCCTTGTGCTGTTACAAGAATGGGCTGTCCATTTCTTAAGCATACCATAGATCTTTGGTACTTCTTATTACTGTCTTTGGGCATTAGTTTTTATGGCTTATTATAGCTCGCAATCAAAACACTCATTTACACTTATCTTCAGGGCTAGGACGTTACCGCTATTTTTTTTTAAACCACCAAACTATCTCTTGGTTATAGTTCACACAAATCTTACTTGAGTAAAGGAGATGGGAGGGACAAGTCTGAAATGCAACTTGATGAAAACAGATTTCCCATTTCAGTGTGAATTCAGATAGCTGCACTTCTGGAGACARAAAAACTATATCTGTCTCTTAAAACCAGCTTCATGGGCTGATGTGGRTTTTCCTATGACTGTGAAAACAGGACACAAAATTGAGGCCAGAGTTAAGAAACTTAATATAGTTATCAGGTAGCACGGGTGCAAGCGTGGAGACACGCAGTGCTCAKCATGGAAGACGGGGCTGCCTTTCCTTTCCACTCTACCGGAGGCAGCAAACGCCCCTAGGAAGGCCAAAAAAATTCCCCTCCAGACAAAGAGAATTCACTATTTATGCCCACTGTGGGTTGACTGGCTATTTTTAAACAGCTTGTTTTAAGTGCCAACATGTGTTATTTTGCCTGCACGAGACAACTGAGCTGATAGCTGCACGAAGSAGGCAAGACATTCAGGAGGAGTTGGAACAAATGTCTTAAATTTTTGAACCTGTCTGTTTTGCCGGTGACCCATACAGTGAGTAGCTGTGTCAGCTAATCACTTAGCTTGCCATTGCTGACAGACGAATACCTTGTGGTGACATCTGATGGAGCTGTTACAAAGCACCAAGCTTTCGGGGGCTTGCACACTTTCCGAGCTGCGGGCTGTGCCTGCGCACGTTGCCYGCGCGAGCGTGGCGGAGGTACGGCACAGCCGTAACAAGTGCTCAACAGCACACATGCACACTCAGAAGCGTTCAGATGAATTCTTTAAAGAGAAGGCGTTTGTGTTTACTTGGGCATTTTTATTTTAATCCAGTGATGATAATTAACTGATTAATAATATCACAGTCATCAAAAGCGATAGCATGTTTTCGAGGAGCACGCAACAATAGCTAGCCGCTTTTATGGCTTTAATTGTAAAAGCAAATAATTACATCCTTTTCAAAGCTTGAAGAGAATTGCTTTCAACTGTAAACAGAAACTACTGAAAAGAAAATTCTCCAGCACAATGCCCATTTTTAAATGGCCACTTTTCCTAAAAAAAGCATCCAACAGCTGTGTTTCAGGTGCATATTTAGGGACTAATTGCAGATATGGACAGTACYCAGACAAACAGATGAGGCTTTGCTCATCATCAGGGTATCTTTAGCCATGGATGGATTTGGCCCATGTCATCATCATTTTTTTTTTTTTAAATCCCTACAGGGCTCCACGTGCAATGCTGATCACACTGGGAACGCAGATAACCTTCGGACTGAGACAGTTCCTCTATCMTTACTCTACAAACTACTGCAATGGCTGGTTCATTTTTCTTCTTTCCAGTTCTYCTCCCAGCACCTGACAAATCTCACATTCTTTGTGTGTAGTGAAATAGGGACTCATTGCAAAATCTGGATGCAAACCATAGAGGAAGGCAAAGCGTGAATGCAGCTCTGTCGTTTGCCACACAAACCTTTCATATTCTGATGGAATTTGGTGCCTGTAACTGATCTATCTATAAGCTGCACAAACATAATATAGACAAGTCACCAAGGACCATCCAACAAACCAACATAATTACCTATACCTTCCACCTGACACGCTCAGTCAGCAGGGTTTTTATGTCAGCTTTCTTCTACCCTGACTTCTCYGGGGTCTGACCCAATCTCYGCAAAGTGGCAACAGAACTACCGGATTCAACTGGACGAGAGTTGGATGGAGCTTTGCAAACAAGTGATACCCAATTCAGTAAACAAAGTTTGGTCTCAAAACACARGTGCTCTAAAAACCCATTTTTAGATGCTTACACAGGAACAGGCTTGCCAACCTGTGTGTGAGGTATGAAGTGTATGTGGAGTATGGAACTAGACCAAAAGTCCCTTTCACATAGCAATCTTAAGCACTCAGCACTGAGCATTGTTGCTATGAATGTTTCCAGCTCCTGAAGCAATTCCAGGCAGACATGCTGACAAAAGAATAATTTTATCAGCATATGGCTGATCACAGCATCCAATTCCACCAGTATGAAATGGCTCTGTAGCACACACTAGCATTTCTGCATACAAGTAGAACAGATGCTGTAGAGATCAATGTAATAACAGTTTAATTAATTTCAGTGTCAAAGTCAAATGCTTCCTTATTTCCAGTTGACACGTCCCTAATTTCATCGTTGGCTCTATAAATTTTGAAAACAGGAGGAGAAATTTGATTCCAGAGTTAAATACTGCAGRAAGGCCTGATGAAATGCAAGAGAAGCACTTCTTTTTTTCGTAATCTTCATAATCTTGGAGTCATAATATTGTCTATTGTCCACACTTTGCTATAAGGGTTTTACAAGCACAGTTTCATTTTTACAAAGCAGACCCCTTCATCTCTTACTGTGAGCMGTCCTCCTGCATAAAGGCATCGTAGCACCATGGAGCTCCAACCCTAGAACAAGATCCCATTGCGRATGACATACTGGGCCAGGAGTCCAGAGACTTGGCTCCAGTCCTCACTCTGCAAGTGACGTTTTCTGTCAAGAAAAGGTACACCCACTGGACCTCCTGAAAATTGATCTACCACTAAAAAAAACCTTGTTGCATTAGAGTGAGATCTCATATCCCACAGCACTGGATAAACGATCTGCATTGTACAGCTCCTACCCCAAAATGCTAGTGGTGTTCAACAGATGAGCTGGAGAGGTGGAGAATAGGGAGGAAACTTATGGCCTTGGACAAGTCATTTTATATTTCAGGTCACCCATAGCACCAAGCACTATCTGCATATTACGCTAGTGGAAAGGCTGCACGTCCTGCATCTCCCATTAGTGCCCTGCTCTCCAGCTCCAGGGAACAGGTAGGGGAAAAMCAGCACAGTAAACTCAAATACATTCAAAAAACAAATATTGCACCCTGACTAGTGGTCAAGGGAAGTGARGTTAAGCAATTTATTAGTAAAACACTTCTAGGAGAGATTGACATAGTTGTGGTCTGGGTAGCGTTCGGATTGTCACAACAGRGAAGAGGCAGAGGGTGGTGAGCGATTGCTTGCTGCACAAAGTGCTATTATGCTGACGTGTGTTCAGCAAATGTTTATTCCACAGGCAGGAACTAGTAGTGCCTGTAGTGGTCACTTAGGCCTGAAACCCAAGACTGCAGCGATTTCATCTGAATGCATTTGCGGAGCACTGGGTGACATTCACCAACACAGGCAGCTTCTCAGGTTTCAGCAGGAACTAATCTACCATCCTCCTGCATCTATCACTTCCAATGACCCAAACTAAAGAGCATCATGCACACCCCGCCTGCTCTGACACTYGGTGGGGTATCACCTCACAACTAGGACTCTTCATCCCAACGTATTTCATTAGTAAGAGGAGAYGGTGACCAGGACTCTGCATGCATTGTCAAACAAAGAGTGCCCAGATCACAGCAGGCAGGGCCACAGAACCCCCCCACCCATCCAGCAGCCTCCTCCCATCTTGAAACAAAGACAGGTTGAGGGGAGAAGTGCTGGGGACGGGAAGGAGGGAACCCTTAGCGATGCTTAAGCAAACACATTTGGAATGAGGCTTGGGTTACTACACATGTCAAGGTTTTTTTTTTCTCCTCCTCCCCCTCATCATGTTGGCAAACTGTTGACGACCACAGGCATGGAGGCCTCTCAACAGGGGACCAGCAGAGACCAGAGGCAAAAGGACAGGGGGTTCGTTGTGCAAAGGAGAGCATCTAAAAAGGCACATCCTCTGAGTGCTTTTGTTCGAGGGCTATGCTTGACTAGCAAATCCTRTTGCACTAAGATTGCAGGCTGCAGATATCCTAACAAAAACAAAAGCAGAGTACTGCCTGTACATCCAAATGATTTCAGGGAAAAGCTGTTAACAGCAGGATGACAAACACCACGGTCCTTGAGCTTATGTGTGCAAATCTGAAACAACTCCTTGCGTTAGGATATCACAGAGAAAAATCCCACAAATCAAACACAGTAATACCAAGTGCTTGTATAGCATGTTTTACCTGCAGCTCTTGGAGCAATTACAAAGAGAAACGAAGAAGAAAGGCTCATTACCACCATTTCACAGATAAGGAAACTGTGGCACAGAAAGGAAGTGATTTGTCCTGCAGCCCAGTGGAAGAACAGGGCAGTCAAGTCAAGCCTCTTAAGTCCCAGTCCGATGCCCTCTCCCCTGAACTATTGTAGCTGACTCTGACCCTGCAGGAACTTCACATTTGTCATTATGCTTTACACCTTGATCATGAGGCTGGGTGTCTTCAAAGCACTGCCCTCAGCTCCTTGGCCAGGAGAGGAAAAAGCTCCCATGTACCTAATCAAATATAATTGCCATTCCTGGAGAAAAGAGATTCCTTCTCAACTCCTCTGGATGATAATTCACCCTGTGTTCAGGTATAAATGTAATGCTATATGTAAGCCAAGATAAAAGTAACTCCTCTGACCACTTTTAACTCAACATCCCTTATGCAGTAAATTTCATACATAGCTATTGAAATAGTACCAGGAATTGGCTGTAATTTTGTTGTCTATTAATACAATTTCATATAGCAGTTTTAGAGTATTCTTACTAAAATGTAGGCTCCAGGGAAATCTTGTTTAACAATAAAAGCCTTTCACCTTTMAACACACAGATAGCAGAGGATTAGTTTAACTATTGAACTGCAACTGGGGGACCAGTTTCCAAGAAAGCACTGGCCCAGCACAGATCCTGCATCCTTCGAGGCTCAGGCACAGCACTTCTATCAGCTACAGCTGCAGTTATATTGCATAGGAACAGAGAAATAGCCAGGACTGGAATATGGGTCAAAATCAGCACTTAAAAGTTAACCTGGAAAACAGTAAATCACCAGTGGAGATTCCAGAGCGTGAGCACAGAGCACTTGAAAAGAGGGACGCTGCTTAACAAGTCATCTGTAGAGTGTCGCTGCCGCGATAAGCGGTGTGGGTTTAGGATGCACACATGAATACAATCTCATGAGACAGATGAGAGCATCCTGGTGGGTAGATGGCAGGTTWCTTCCTTGTGTTGCTACCAAAAGGTCGCTACTGTGACCAAGTCAGACAGTTAAATTATCAGACATGAACAGTCAACAAACGGGGCCAGGGAGGAATGGATGTTTTCCCTTAGGCRTCTTGTGTAAACTTGCAGCCTGCTATGCGCTAAAGGTGGCCATAGGTGACTTGTAATCCAGGCCAAAAGCAGAAAATCACAGGATTAAAAGTGGGTGGTCAGATCATTCATTTGACTTGTAGGGAAAAAAACCCCACRATATCCGCTCGTAGACGACAAGCAGTTTTGCAGGGAACAAAGAAATCTCTCTCACAGACAAAATTGGTCTGCCAGGAACTGAGCCCATCTAGCTCCCCACCTCCCCACCACCCTCCCCATATCTTCCCCTCTAAAAGGATCTTTTCTGGGATTCAGGGAATGCGTGTTTATAAAATAGTTCCATTCAATTAGGGCACAGAGTATAGCAGCTTTATATCAGAGGCAACCCAGAGCGAGAGCTCTGTGGAAGTGCAGGTACACGGTAATGATGACAACCCTGCACTGGTTGTAGTGTCATCACCTCTTATTCTTAATCAAAAGGCTTCCAATCCCTTCTCRACGTGTGCACTCGGAAATGAAGGGACTGCTGGAGAATCATTTGAATGTGGCAGCCCTAGATAATGATGAAACGAATAAAAGGCTCACTTTTTTGTTTAGGTTTGAGGAAGAATTCAGGGTTTCTCTCGTGAAAAGGCAGCAGTTTAATAGCAGCGAAGCAGAAGGGCTTCTCGTTATCTGCAGAGGCTGCTGTCAGCACAGCACTAATGGCCATGGCACGGGCTTCCCCAGAACGCTCCCCATGCCACGGCGTCCCGMGGAAGATGTGCGCCGGCAGGGTGAAAGAAGCCTGCTTCAAGAGACTCAGCGCAGGACTGGGCTCGAGTGCATGGGCTTCCCTTTGTGGAAAAGGCAGAGAGCAGTTTTTCCTCGGCTGCGCTGGGTGATGCAAGCCATGAAGCCATGCAAACCCACGGCTGGCTGAGCGTGGTGTGTTGGTGCCTCTGCCCCCAGCTTCTTTATCCCCTGCTGGGGCGGCAGCTGCGTAAGCAAACGTGGTGCTGCATGCAGTGGAAAGACCGTGTAAATGAACTATGGGGCAGGAATCACTTCCGTGGAATAAGGGCCTTGGGCAGGCACATAACATCACTGAGCCTGGAAACAGCCCATACGCTGTATCTTCCCAAACRCTGCCCCGCAAGGCTGATTTTGATATTGGATTTGGGTCAAAAGAACGGAAAGCAGCTGAGGACTCTGCTTCTCCCTGTAGCTCGTACATACTTCTCAACACAAGCTTATTAATATCTCTTGCCATACGTTTTTGCAGTGTCTTTTGTATACTCCAGGTACCAGCCAGTGTAACTCATAGGACCTTTCGTCTGAAGGAGGTCAAGAGATGTGCTACTGGATACCTGCTGGTTCTGTTCAGGCAATACCAATGCCATGCCAGGCAAGAGCAATAGTAAAGGCTTTGTTTGGTTGGTTGATTTAAAAGGGCATTATTTCAGAAAAGGAAGTTGAGTAACAGAGACTTTTTCAGTGACTTACAAACCCATGGAAATAATTTTTGCTTCTATTTCATTATTAGCCTCTTTGTCCAAAAGTAAAATTTTCACCAAAAAAATTCCTGACATTTGCAAAATTGCAGCTATCTTTAGCATTTTGCCCAGCCCTTCTCAGGCATTCACATTTATCTATAYCAGAGCAAAACACGCAAAAAAAAAAATTCAAAACAACTTCTGTTTAATGCTAGTTTAAGTTACTCTATTCACTGCAGTAACATTTGCCCCAAATGCAGAGCTAGCAAGGTCAATAGTTTCACATTTTGTGCTTCAGCCACATTAATATAACAGTTTGCCATTCCTCTCTATTACTATATATGTTCAAAGCTTCATAAGCTATCATGAACAGCCTGATCTCTGACACGCAAGACATGTTAACAACAGCTTTTTCCATTCAGAAAGCCAGCAAGAAAGAAAAGTCAGACCTTTCAATGTATGTTAAGTAACAAATATAAGATCTCCATGATGTCCTGCATGATGAAACACCTTACAGCAGGTTAGAAAAGGAAGTATGTGGAATCAATACATTTCTTCTCACAGTTACATAGCTGCATACATCACCACTTTTAACTTCACTGTCTTCAATCCAGCCCACTGTGTCCACAAGTAATATCACAGGGACAAGGCTATAGAAAAGCCAAGGACATTATAAAGGAACAATGTGGTTATTCAGCGCATACATCTAGGGTTAGGGCAGAGTGACCAGTGATATAAAAAACCCAGAACACCGGTGAGATTTCACTGCATAGCAATCCCTGTTAGTATGAACACCTAATAAGAAAAAAGCAGCCGATAAATGAGCTTACAGAGAGCACGCAATAAACATAGTCAGGCAGAAATACAGCACAGATATGTACMAGGTTTCAGGGTTTCCCCCTCCCATTCACAGAAGCATGGTGAAGCAGGTTGTCCCTCTGCAGCCCATGAAGGACCACATCGGAGCAGATACCCACGCTGCAGACTGTGGAGGACCCCACACCACAGCAGGTGGATGTGCCCTGAAGGAAGCTGCAGCCCATGGAGAGCCCACACGGGAGCAGGTTTTTCAGCAGGAACTGCGGCCCATGAGGGACCCATGCTGGAGCAGTCCCTTCYTGAAGGACTGACTGCACCCCATGCAAAGGRCCCAGGCTGGAGCAGTTCTGGAAGAACTGCAGCCCACGGGAAAGGACCCACATTGGAGCAGTTTCTGAAGGACTGTATCCTGTGGGAAGGAYCCCAYGCTGGAGCAGGTGAAAAGTGCAAGGAAGGATTGGCAGAGACAAAGTGTTATGAACTGACCGCAAGCCCCCATCTCCCCTGTGCCACTTGTGGGGCAGAAGGAGGTGGAAGAGTCAGGAACAAAGGAGTGAGGTTGAGCCTGCGAAGGAGGGGTGGGGAAGGTGTTTTTGTTTCTCACTATCCTACTCTATTTTTTAATTGGCAAGAAATTAAATTAATTTTACCCCAAAATGAATTCTTTCTGTTTTGCTAGTGATGCTAACTGGTAATCAATCTCTCTGTCTTTACCTCAACCCGTAAGCTTTTATATCTCATTTTCYCCCTGTTGAGGAGGAGGRGCGAGAGAGCAGCTTGGTGGGCATCTGGCAGACAGCCAAGGTTATCCCATCAGAACAGCATTGTCTCCTACCTGATAAAGAGCACAGCAAATCTCCACAGCTCTCTAGAAATCAGGATTCACTCCAGAAAAGTGCCTCAGACCAAAAGAAGTAAAACCGTCGTCAAAAAAATAACAGATTAGAATTCAAACAGCAACTACTTTTTTTTTTTACTGCAAACCAAGTGAATTAAATCATCCCATTAAATAACTCTTATTTAAGTTCTTTTTTTGTCTAAAATAACTTCTACATGTTCACTTCTGACAAAAATATTTTCAATTGCTTTTCCTCCTTTTATAGCCTCTCCAACATCCTGATAGGCAGAAAGTTACTTCACCTGTGGGTTAACAAGCCCAAGACCCTCTTTTTCTATTGGTCTGCTTCTTCCTCAGTCATTTTCAATGGAGCAATGAAAAGGCTCAACCAGCTTGAGGTGTTCTCTACCTGATTTGCAGGTAGTGTGGTGAAATACACAGCAAGGAGTCAGCAGATGAATGTACACGTGAACTTCAATCAGCACAAATCCCTGAGAAAACATTTTATTATAATAACTGTTTTGGATTGAGCTGAGACTGTTTCCTAATAATTTTAAGCTTTATCAGTCATAAAAGTGTCCATATAGGCTTCTGCATGAGTTTTATGAAACCAACCTGTGATCTCATAATAAATATCTTATGAAGTAGTCAAGGATCAGCCCTAATTACGGACATAGGAAAGATTTAGCAAATACAAGACATAAGAAAATAGACTAAATTTTTACTGTGCTTTAGTTATTAGATGGTCAGCTGAAGAAGTGCTGAGTTGAGAAAGGTCATTTCAACCTTACCTGGGCAAAGGAAAACTATCTTTTCCTATTGCAAACACATTAATGCTGATAAGGTCAGATAACACGAGAGAAGACCCAGTGTCTACACTTCTCTAAAGTGTGATGAAATCCTTCTCTCATAAAGTTGCTGTGTATACTTTTACCATGGTAAATGAAGACCTTAATTAACAATAAATTAACTATAGATAGTTAAGCACCCTGCTTAGCTGTAATCCCCTATTTGTATTAATATATTGCTCCAATTAAATGTGCTATTTTGGGTGCTAATGAGTAAACTGCCATGTATTTTCCTTAGATTGAATAAACACCTTGTAATTAGTACTAACCCACGTCATTGCAACACTGTGGTCTCCTACAGATGCCCGTAGCTGGTTGATAAAGGCAGGGGCATGTTTTGGCCACAAAACAGCAGCTTTACAGCACAGTCCTTATATTCACTTTTGAGAAAGCCTGTTGTCATCACCGGCCTCTCATGCAAGGATGCTCCATGGAGGCTCTGTAGGAGCCTGTGGGSACCCCTGGGGAATGGAGCAATGGAAAAAATAAGTCTTTCTGAGGAAACCTAAAACTGACCGACAAATTATGTTTCTGAGGTATTGAAACTACAAACTTGGGTGGAATTCAGTGAATTATGCAAGCTTAAAAATATCAGCGTGTCAAAACATCAAATTTACGTAATGCCATGTTCTGCTTCAGAACATTCCAGTGTGTCTTTACTAGAGACAAAATATTTCAAGGCAAAATACTTAGTGATTTAGAAACCACTGCAGGCAATCTGCAGGAACACAGAGCGGCAGTGCCCACAGTCCCCGTGTGGGCAGCACTACCCGGACGGCCGCAGAGCCGAGAGGTGCCAGCTCCTTGCAGGTGCTTCCCACAAGGTGTTAATCCTAAAGCTCAGCAACAGCATTTAAATATCACTGCTCACCACTGCAGCAAAGCAGCAGCTAGTCTGGTTATAAAATAGATGTCTTTTAAGTGCACTGTCCTACTTTGTTCTGTCCAGGGAAGAGATTAGGGGTGGACCTGTAGCCAGACATTGCTCATGCCTCAATGGCATCCTTTTCCTAKGAACCATTCTTGGTTTTCCATTATTTCTTTATGAGTGTAGTAAAAATGCTCTGGAGAGGGTCTCGTGTTTTGCAACCTGAATAGGCACAGCTGACACAAAAAGGTGAGTTTCAGAGTACTTTACAGCAGTGATAGAAAWTATATTGCACTTCTGTTTGGTGCGGTTTAGATGATGTCTGCTGTGTTCATGGATACAGGAAAAAAACAGAGGGGAATGGGGTGGAAATAAAAACCTATTCCAAGTGTTATGTACCTGGGATCAGCTTGCTTACAGCAGGCCTAAATTTGGTCCAGAAAATCAAACCACAATGTGTCAACATAAATTAAACAGGCCCTCTTCAGTGATGGAGCATCCATAACAATGTCACAATAAAATCGTTGATGACGGACTGAAAAGAAAGTAATTTTGTCACCTTAATTTTCTATCTGTTCAAGTGGGAAACAGGAATGCTGCAGCACTGGGAGATGGCACCTGCGGGGCTGTGGCATAGCAGCTGAGCCTGAGGAAACCCCGGCTGCCCCATCCGGGCTGGGAAATCCAAGGCTTGAAGCATTTTCCAAAGAGGCTGAAGGAATGACAAAATATGCCGCCTTCTCGTCAGCAGAAGGTGCTTAGCTGTGCTCTGAGGCCCAAAGTGGAATAGAGTGAACAAAGGTATACAGCCTGAGCTCCTGCCTGCTGTCTCATGCCAAAGCAAGAGGAACTTCAGCCAGTGGCAGGTTTTGAGCATCGTTAGCAAAGACAAATGAGCAGTTTTAGGTGTGAATGGATTTGTTGAAGTATAATGGGAAGAAGAACAGCTCCGCATTCCTGGKATGTGTCAGTGAAGCTCTTTTTAAGAGCAAGGGAGTGGTGCTGGGAGGCAGCAGGCTCCTCTGGTTAGGAYGCTGGGACTCTGAAGAAGTGGGTTTAGCCTCTAGTTCCACTAGAGGGGTCCCAAATGACCTTGAGAAAAGCACTTACTCTCAGCGTTTCCTAGCTGTGTGAATTGCAGATCAAATTGTATCTTTTTCTTCCAACCTTCTGCCTCATCTCTTTAGGTTGTAAACTCTTTTAGGTGGCAAGTGCACAGGGGCCACAGCCTCAGCAAGGGGACCTCACTGCTGCTGGAATACAGATAACCTCAGAAAGATTATTCTATGACTGTCTGGATTGCTTTTCCTGCCGTTTTGGTTGCGAAGTGCTAGTGGCGTGCATTAGAAGATTTTCAGGCTATTGTGCTTTTATTTTGGACTCAGACCTAGATCTTATCATGTGCAAATGCTGCAGCTAATGCATAGTAGGATATGGTATCCTGCATTTTGCACCTCTGTATCATTAGCTGGAGGAAAGAGGGAAAAGGGRAAAGAAAAAAAAATCCACCTTTGTGTAACTAAAAACCTCTCAATGGGATTTGTTTAGTGTGAAAGAATGATTAGTAATTTTTAGTGATTAGCAATTTTCTCCCTCAGGTGGCTTTTCTGCATTCCCGTAGAGCTCACGTACACAACAGACGTGCCAAATGGGAAGAAAAAGCTGAGACAGAAAACACAATGCAGCAGTGAAAACTCTGGCAGGCATTTAAAACAGATATATTTTACTATTTTTAAACAACAGGTCTAATCAACAGAAGGAATATAATCATTTTCTCTAAATCACTCTGTGTTTGTGCAAAATTCCTCCTAAATACCTCCCGATTTCACACTGGTGACATAATCAACCTAGGAAGCACAAATATATCTAACAGTATAGATATATAGTTATCTATAGACATATATCTAGATGTAGATATAGATTGTAGATACAGATACAGGGAAGGGGGAAAGCATATATAGATATCTGTACAGATATCTCTATATATATGGATATAGATAGATATAAATATAGATATCAAGATGTGCTTTCCCCTCTTCCCTGTATCGTTTAGAACTGAGCAGAGATGAGAGAGACCTCTCATTTATGCCAATTTTTCCCCCCCTGTGACATGCTGAGGAAATTGTACTCTGGTGTCTAGTAGGACCGGTTTTCTCTGCCCCATTGTGCAACAAAAAGTGATTATTTTTAATGTGGGTTAGAAAGAAGCATTTTTTCCTTCTGCCTTTTCCAATTGATTCTGCTGCAGGAGGGATCCTGCTTTATTTGATGAGTGAGGAACATGGGGCCAGATTTACACAAGGGCAACTCTTACTGAAGATGGTGGAGTTGCATCAGGGATGGATTTGACCCATGATCTGTTATTTTTTGCCTTAACTGCAGCTCGCCTGCAAAACCTCAGTCATTACACCTGGTTAGACTAGAGACTTGACAACCTGTGTGGCCTCAGCATTTCCTTTTATGAATCATCTCTTGTCTCATATAAAGAAACCCAAGACAAGCTGAACACRGCTGCTTAGTTTGATGGCAATCACACACATGGCCCACCTCAGGACTGTGTGTCTAACCCTTTCCAGGAGCTGGGAAAATATTCTCAGCTTAAAACACCCCATTTAATGCTGCTTTTAGAACACGAACAAGAATCTCCACTGCATTTACTGTGGGGAAAGGTGCTGGAATGAAACCATTGAAGACTGAAGTCCAACACACAGAAGTGGTGCCACCTCCTCCTTGTTGCCTCATTAATGCCCTACCCTAGTAGCCTGCCCCAAGGAACACAAGGGCAAATTAGGGTCTACAGCCAGTCAGCCTTAAACCAGTAAAGCCAGCAGCAGTAGTGAGTTTTCACGTGGCTGTTTCATGTGAAAATGGCCTGAGATCTGCTAACATTTTGGAGATGMCACTGCATGGCCCCTGGCTCAGAGCCAGCTCCCAAAGCTCCCAGGTGTTTTCTCATGGAAAAGCAGGACCTCCACCAGGACTGGATGTGAACTGGTGATGGAGGTAAAAAGTTTATTTCATAGCACTCCTGGAAAATCTGAATGGGCAGCTGGGAGGGAAGCTGAGGAAACGTGGAGTCTTTCATAGTTCCTCTAGGCTCTCCCTTCAAATTTGTTGAAGTGCTCAAGCTTCACACTACCCGATGCCCTAAGCTGAATCACCCTGAGGAGTAGCTTATAATATAAACAAATCCTATGCACACTGAGAAGCAGATTTAAACAGGGAGCTTCAGAAACGCGCTGGGTATTTTTTGTTTTGTTTTTGCTTTGCTGTTTTGCTTTTGAGTCAGAGGAAACGATTAGCTCCTCAAATTTCCCCAGTACTCAGGAATGTGACTACTTAGCGGATGAGGCCACCTTGAAGGACGGGATGTAGACAGCTAGTAAGCCTTGTGTTTCACTTTTCTTGTGTGCTGACCATTTAAATGGATAAAAGATGGCCTCCCTTACTACAGCACCAGCTGCTGCGTTTTTAATATTCAGGCAGAGGATACACACATACATCCTTTCCCTCCACCCCTTCTTCTTAATGCTGATATATTGTGTTGTGGCTTTGCCATCCCCCTGTATCATGGACCATGTTACTGGAGCTGGAATCAACAGATGTCCTGCATGGACCACATTCATAGAGCTGGTTAGAAAGAAAAGGCTTATTTTGCCTCAGAATATCAGATTAGAACTACTGGAGACAGCCAATGGATACTGAAAACAGCAAATAACAAAGTGGGAGAGTTTAACCTTTTAAAGCAAGGACATGCTTAAAAGCAAACCACATGAAGATTTTCTAACTTTTCTTTGCAACACAGAAATAGAATATGTTGTCTAGAAATATTGTTCTATAAATAAAAAATAACAAAAGTATTGCCTGGAATGGTAACTCTGAAGCCTGATTTCACATTAAAAGAGAACAGGAATGGGAAGTTTCCAAACCAGCTGGTATGTTTGTGCATACACACACACATGCACACACACAGTGTTTCATGACCAGCCCATTTCCTCAGCTCCCTGCTTGCCCTGGATCTTCATTTGCCCAGACAGCCTGAGGGATAGATGTTAATGTGATTATATTTTTATATCCTTTCCCGGCTGCAGTGGTCTTCTTCCGCCATTCGGCGTATGTGTGTATGAACAGGTCCAAACAGGGCTTAGGAGCACTCATGTGTGCTGCTATTGCAGAGGGAAGGGAATTTTGTACACAGGCAACAGCACTCTCAGCTTGAGGCAAAACCCCTCTTTATGCAGTACCTGCSTCCCCGGGGGACCTGGCAGCCCACCCTGGGCTCGGCGTGGTGCCATTAGAGCACACTGATATGGGGCCATGTGCAGCCAGGAGGCCAAGCAAGAGCATCCAATGGGTTTGCTGAAAGCAGGGATGGATCAAGGTTGGGAATGTTAAGATGTTTGGGCTGTCATTACGCACCGTTACGGAGATATGCCAGCCCTCCTCAGGCTTCAGACGAGATGTTCTTGGCTGAAGAAATTACAATTTCCTGGTGGAACAAGAGTTACTTTTTTTTTATTATTGTTAAAAATAGAGCCCAGGCTTTACTATAAGTGTTTCCGTAAAGAAGCAAAAGAGGATTCCACAGAATAGGTGAATTTGTTTAATATTAGAGTTAGTGGATATTTACAGGGGAGGAGGCCTTTCTTGATGAGAGCAACATTTTCCAGGTGCTACTTCTATTTTTTCCTTCTGTTGTTCCCAGGAGTGGGATCCTTGATCCATTAAGGCTTTTTTGCACTTGTAACTGATGTGGGAAGATTCTGACCTCACATGCTGCTTTTACGTCTCATAGTATCACTGAACTCAACAGGATTCCTCCCCATGTACACTTTAATGAGCACAGAAATTAGTATCACCTTCTCTTTGAGAAAGGAAAGATGAAAAGTGTCTCATTTAGTAATGAYTTGACTGTCTGAGAGAGGGTAGCTAAGAAAAGAGCTCTGAGATCCCAAGAATAAAAGCACTGTGGAAAGTCAGCGTAGAACTTACATTAATGGAGGAGTAAACTGAGGCACAGAGTAAGCAAAGCGGTGTGACTAAGTCCATGCCAGCCAATGCTCACGGTGAGGATCAGTAGAAGATGATGCCTTCAACTGATTCGATCAGTGGGAACTGATCCAAAAAAACTAGTACAAAAAAGAAAAATGAAATAGTTTGAAGGAAGACTGCACCAAACAGAGCAAATACAGCTATGCCAGTGTTTGTTTTGGAAACAGAGTGTATACTCAGGTGAGAAAGTGTCCTGACTTGCAGCATATTTTAACTTGCCTGTATACAGAGCTCCCTGGGCTTTTCATGGTAATCACTTTCACCCTTTTGGAAAAGAATGACAGATCATCCATTTGATACATGGTAAAAATGAAGAAAACAGAGGCCAAACACAAACTTAGCAGAACAACCTGCCATAAAAGTCAGTCAGTATTTTCCTTTTATTTGGAAGGTAATTAAGTGCTAGAGTTCAGGTTTCCTGAACTATGAAAATTAGGTATTTATCATTTTGACTACAATTCTAACATTCCTTCATACATTCTTCAAAATGCTCTGGCTTATTGCTTTGACCAAGTCCATGTCAATGTAAGACCTGGGTC
The DNA here is from genome assembly GCA_030449065.1 of Oceanodroma leucorhoa. Classification (NCBI taxonomy): domain Eukaryota; kingdom Metazoa; phylum Chordata; class Aves; order Procellariiformes; genus Oceanodroma; species Oceanodroma leucorhoa. The sequence goes on along the minus strand of JASVER010000021.1, from coordinate 2,906,606 downwards.
TAAATGTTCAGTCTGAGCGTGCTCCCACAGCCAGCACGCTGGAGGCCAAAGATACAGGGCCTGCAGGTCAGGCGGGTCATATCCCTTTTCATCTTTCTCTTCCTCACTACCTCACACGATCTCCCTCTTCTTCATGACTGGTCTCTATGTTAAGAAGAAGCTGACAGTATCCTGCAGGCCAACTGTTGAGCTTTCAGCCAGGCACTTTCACATCTTCCCGCCTGCTGCCTCTCGGACAGGGAAGAGCCACCTCTGGAACCATGCTTTTGCTCTCCTTCAGGCTCTTTTTCAATGTGCCTCTAAGATCTCGATGGCTTGTGGTCCTGCCCCTTTCTGTGTCCTGTGTTATCTCCTGTCAAATCCCTGAAGAGGAAGCATACCAGGGCTTGGTTTTRCAGGACACAGTAGGACCATGACTGAAACCTCCATGCTCTACCACTGCATGAATGTATTTTCCAATTAGATCCAGCATGCTGGGAAGAATTTTCCATAGGAAACGTGCAGGCCCCCATTCTGATCTCAGCCACTCTTACACAAGTCATGAATGGAACCAGTGAAATCATGGTTTTACCTTTGTCGGGGCCATGTAACCGATGACAGAGCCCTTGGCAGGGCTTGCTTTAATTCTAGGCAAAGTAGTTGACCGAGACAGCAAACCCACAGACTTCAGCAAGAGAAACCAGCCCAGGGGTTCATGGTAGACATGCACATGGTGGACATGGATAAGAGACCACAAATATAAACTGGAAGAAGAGTGGTTCTGACTAGATATAAGGGAAAACTATATCACCATGAGGACGGTCAAGCTTTGGAACAGGTTGCCAGGAGAGATTGTGCAGTCTCTCTCCGTCCTCTGAGGTTTGCGCTGAACAGCCTGCCCTGGTCTCAGGTGATCCTGCTTTGAGCAGGAGGTTGGACTGGAAACCTCCCCAGATCCTTTCCCATGGACTGGAAACCTCCCCAGATCCTTTCCCACCTGAATTATCTTATGATCTCATCATCCAGCAGCAGCCAAGAGACCATATCTGCCTGCACTGGGTGATAACAACAGAGAACCATCCTGCCCAAACGTATGGGGTAGGATGAGCACCCTGCTCCCACTGACAGGGTCCTTGCTGTCTCCCCTGCCCCTCGGTGCTGTGCCCTCGCTGCCCCATCAAGAGGAGCTGTAGGGGAAGGAGCTACATTAAGGCGTGAGGAAAGGAGTGGGGATATTAGAGGAATTTTCAGAAAAAAACAAGTGCAATTGTAACTATARAGTTGAGATGTCCAACCCTGCTCCCAGGATCTGCTCACAAACTGCAGTGATGGCCTTACAACAGGTGGAGGAAGAAGGAGCGTTAGTGAGAGGGGATCACAAAACCTCCACTTTCCCACCCACCATGTACAAAGTCAGCTGAATGCCTGTATTTGTTTTGTTTAGAAACCGGGTTACCTGAGTTCTCACCTTTGTTGCTTGAATTCTACTTTTTTTTTTCCCTCAAAGAGTTTCTAAGAGCCTGAAGAACTCTTCTCCACATAATTCTTGACTCAATTCTGTTTATATTCGTTTCTTCCTCCAGTGCTTTGGTTCAAATTTAGCTTGACTCCAAGGGATCCTGACAGCAAGTTAGTTAGAAAGCAGAAACCTAAGTACTGTAAGTGGTCTTCAGGATATCCAGTCTCAGTTTAGTTTTCAGGAGCATATCCTTCCTTTTGGAGCATTTTACCCTTGATTGAGGCTATCATGCCCTAAATTTCCAACCTGTTACTTCCAACTCAGAAGGCTCTTCAAGCCTTATCACATGTCCTGCGCTCTCTAGGCAGCTTTTCCCATAGGTACCTACCACCACATCCCCAAATTCATCATCCCATCCTCTCAGGATGAGAGATTTTTCCATGGAGCTTATACTCTTTGTCCAGCATTCAGATGCTCTCTGCCAAATCTCTCACCCCAAGTACTTTGTGGTGTTTTGGGTTTG